>JAOPSE010000820.1:0-279452 GCA_029449295.1 Zea luxurians | reverse complement strand
GCATGGCGCGCGCCATACACTAGTTTGTTACAACTTGCCCACAGTTTCAGGCTACTAAAACCGCCCGTGATGTCGCGACCATTTAGAGATTTTTCGGTTATTTTCAATCCATATCAATCGGAGGGGATTGATACAGATTAGATGCGATTTTGACTTTTACTCGGAATTGAAACCCTTTCAATCCCCCTCAATCCATATGGATTAGAGTAAAACCGAACAAGCCCTTACTGGATACTTGCCACGTCGGTTGTAAACTGATGCATAACATCGGAGTACAGCTACAAGACCATTCTCAGGGTATAGCGATCATCTTCATATGCGCAATCAATCAGCCGAATTCAAATTGGCTCGTCTTCATATGAGTGTGTTGAAATACTTTCTTCGAGTGATCACCAGTATAATCCATTTACAATCAAATGTCATGTATCGAATAATATCTGAAAAAGGAAAAATAAGTTAATAATGATAAATAGAAGTAAAAAATTACACGAGTGAAATAAGAATATCCTTGTTTTTGTTTCCATCCATGCCTATTGATTGTTTGGTTTGCTTGGCGACAGAGCTCATAACCATCACGGGCGAAGCTGCCTTAAGGCACAGGGGTCGTCGAACCTCGATGGAATTTGTCAAATCCAATGTAAAATACTGTTTAACACTGTTCATCTATGTATTTGATCCCAATAATTGATGGAGCCGACCTCGGTGGTTCCATTTTCTGGCTTCGCCCCTGATAACCATTAATATGTATTTTAATGTAGAGTGACAGTGACACTCACCAAATTTCTTAATATGGCGTCTCAGCATCTCAGCAGAGTTGGGCCTCGACGTCTCGGTAGAGCTCGATGCTCGTGGCTGGTTGTAGCTCGGCCTAAGTAGAGCGGTAGCTCGACGCGATGACCGGGGAGGAGCTCGACGTCGGTACATCTGTCGGGGAAGATTTATTGGGGATGGGGAGGAGCTCGGCGCAAGCACGCGGCTGCCAGGGAAGGGAGGAGTTCGACAAGGCTACCAAGGAGAAGCTCGACGTAGGCGCACAACTACGATGAGGAGGCAAGCTTGGCGTGGTTGAAGGAGAGGAGTCTAGTTCGACGTGACTGACGGGGAGGAGCCCGGTGCATGCATGTGGCATAGGCTACTGGGTGGAGGCATGGCGGAGCTCTGGCCGGATCTAGATGCCCGGTCAGAGCTTGGGGAATGGTCGATAGAGCTTAGAGGCTGGCGACGGGTGCAGTTCGTTTGGCAGAGGGCAATTCCTCACGTGGAACAGTGCCGAACATGAGTTGGGGTTAGGATTTTTTGTCTGCTGGTCCCTTATTGGATTGGGCTAAGGTGTTGCCCGAGCAATACCGAGCCATATTGGGCCCTTCGCCCCTGCATGGCATTAAGCATCGACTCATGTCACCCTGAGAACAATCCACTACAGCCACGTTACTCGTACAATTTTCTATTTTAAACTCCACTATATAAATAATATAAAATAATACAAAACCTTAAAAATAGTGTTTTGTATGGTTACATATACGGTATATTGGTTATAGCCTACGCTAGTTAGGACTACTGAAACATAATATAAATAAATCAGTTAAAATTGGTGCTTTATATATAGCAGACTTGCCCATAGTTTCATGCTACTGAAACAACCCGACTTTCTCCAGCAAAGTTCTCTATATCTATTCTTTATATTCTTTATATCTGTCTTTTAGAGTCTTCTCTAAAAGATTCCATCCTCTATATCTCCTCCATCTCTAAATCACGTCCTTTATATGCAAATGCTTATACTAAGCCATTTTTATTTTTTAATTTTTTACATACATATTTGTCATACTTTCAAACGTATTATACATATTTTGGTTTAGCTAAACTGGTTGTTTAAAGTATTCAAATGGATACAGCAGAGGAGAGAGAAACTCTATATAGATCTCTAAATTTAGAGGACCGTCTAGATGACGCTGCTAGAACGAGTAAAGGACGAGAATCTTCTCTACAATTTAGAGTACATGACCTTTTACAGAACCGGTGACCATTTTACCTGGTAGTAACATCGGAATACAACTCCATGACCATTTTCTGAGTATAGCGATCGTTTTAATAAGCACAATCAATCAGTCCAATTCAAAACATGGATCGACTTATTCCTCAAAACAGAATGCCGCCTTAATCCTCTGCTGAATCTGAAACGTAAGCTATTTATTTATTTTAACAAGCTGTAAGTCTGCATGTTTCAATAGATTCATGGATAGAAAACTGCTCTATGCCTACGGTGTAGTCTAATTTTTATAGACGGTTTCTATTACCGCGCGCTAGTGAAATAAAACTGATGGCTCCGATTCTAGAACCGTCGGTGAAAACACATTTACATTGACGGTTTGTTTAATAAAACCGCCAGTACAAATCATCCATTTTTCACTGGCGATTCACTTAAATCAACCGCAAGTGCAAATGCACTATTTTCATTGACAATTTTTTAAGTAAGCCGCTAGGGCAATATGTTTTTTCATTAGTGGTTGTGTTAAAAGAATTGTCAATGAAAATATATTTCCATGAGCGGTTCTAAAATAACCGCTAGTGGAAAAATCGATTTCCACTCATCCTAGCGCTGTCAGTTCTGAAAAAAAAACACTAGTGAAAATGGGTTACAAACGAGCTTCTCTAATAGTAGAAAAAAATACAAGACTAGCCCTACGAAGCTATAATTAGGAAAAAATAAATTGCACGACGAAAGCAAGTAAGGTGATGTTTGGTTCGTATATTTATAACCTAATATAATGGATAACTGATAACGTTAAATCATGTTTGTTTTAGTTTAACTATAATCGGATACTACACTAAAAATTAATATCGACCTATTTAAACTTATTATTATTGATATTGATACTTCAACGTAAATCATTATTATAACTATTTACGTTATATTTTATAAACCGAACGGCATTTAAAATCGGCTGGTTGGACAACCACACGTGGCATAAACACGCATACCCACCCATGTTATGTCACCGAGAGAACAAGACATGGGTAGTATAATTTTTGTGCATTATGATGGCACACCAACTATATATATTAGATAATTGTTGAGCATAAAATATGGTACCGAACTGTCAGGCCCTATAAGCCGGACGGGTAAGATCACAAAGTCAAAAAAAAACAAGTGGTAAAATCGCAATTGCAATACTGGAGAAGGATATAATAATAGTTACCTCTAAAATTAATTAAACAGATGAAGACAAAATGATGAGATAAACTTATTACATTTAATTATTCCATGATTCGTTCGTGGGTGATACAATAATCAGTTGCTAATCAATACAGTCGCCGGCCCAAGCACATGGCCTATGGACGTCCTCATCCGCAACAACCTAGCTTGACCATGCGATGGCAAATAATATTGTCAAGATGAAGATATATGTTACGACAAGTTATTTTTTAGATAGTTTTTTAGTAGATTAAGTTATAGATCAAGTTTATACAAGTTCTAGTTATATTCTCCAAGTGTCGAAACCTTGAATATAAAGGTATCGACCCTATAGAGGCTGCTATGCTTCTGGCCACCTCTTACTTTTGACATATTAATCAGAGTTGCTAATTAGACTTAAAAATTCAGCCACCACAATTCTATGGCTACCTTCTCATCAGCAAATTTTTTAGTCAGTCATACCATTGTTGAGAAGCTCAGAAAAATGAACCATGATTCGTGGGAGGCACAAGTTCTAGACATAGTGCAAGGAGCACGTCTAGAAGGTCTCTGTCACCAGCGTCGCAAGCTACGATAAAGATACAATGAGACGACAACAAATTCAGCGTCACCAACTCTAGCTATGAAAAGTGGTATGCAGTAATTTAACAATTACTTGCATACTGTCGGATACCATAATTAGAGGGTACCCCAATGCTCCTTAACCCGGCTGGAAAACATCTTTAGAACAAACCATACACGGCTGATAAAGCGCGGTTCAAGTCAAGGCCTCATCTACCAAGGGACGCGACCTCATCCGAGCCCAGCCTCGGGCAAGGATAGTAGTCCCGGACGAATTCATGCCTCGCCCGAGGGTCCCCTCAGTCAGCAGACACACCCCGTCTTACCCAAGGCTAAGCTCGGGCGAACTTTGTCGTGCAGCGACCTCGGCCGAATCGTCTTACCAACCGACCATATCGCATGCGCATTCAATACAGGAATCACCTGACACCTTATCCTGACACGCGCGCCTCAGTCGGCAAGGTCGAAGTGACCACAGTCACTTCGCCCCTTTACTGACCATTCTGACAGGAAAACAACACTGTTCACCCCGCTCCGGCAACTGTGCCAGCCACCAGGGAAAGACTAACAACAGTCACGGCCTTTCCCGAGTTCGACCTCGGGCGCAACAGGGAGCTCCGCCTCGCCCGACCCCAGGCCTCGGCCTCAGCTTCGGTCTCGGGAGAAGGTCTCCGCCTCGACCGACCCCGACCTCGGCCTCAGCCTCGGCCTCGGGAGAAGGACTCCGCCTCGCCCGACCTCAGCCTCGGAGGAGTCGCCGCCTCGCCCGACCTCGGCCTCGGATCAACTACGCTACTAGGATCCATCATTACCCTACCCCTAGCTAGCCGCCTCAGGCTATGAAGGAACAAGACCGGTGTCCCATCCAAGTTACTCCGGCAACAGGTAATGATGGTTCCCTGCATGCGTCCATGACGTCGGTTGTTCTCAAACCCCCTACGAAAGCAAGGAAACGTCAGCAGGACCCATACCGCACCGCCAGCTGTGCTTCTACAGGACTCAAGGCACTTCTCCGACGGCCACGTTAGTACATGTACAGGGCTCAAGGCAATTCTCCGCCAGCCACGTTAGCTCATAGCTACACCCCCATTATACAGCTGGGCATCTCCTTGTATCTATAAAAGGGGATGTCCAGGGCCTTCCAGGGGGGGAGGACGGAATGTACGAACGGGCGACGTAAGAACGGGCGAAGGCAGGCGAGCAGAGGCAGGCAGAGTAGGAGATACACGGTAGAGGCAGACTCGGACAGCTCACCTCAAGGCCGAACCCTCTCTCTCTCTCTCTCGCTCTCGCTCTCTCGCAACGCTTGTAACCCCTACTGCAAGCACCCCGGTGCAACATAATATAAGCCTCATCCCTTCGCTTGTGTTCCATCTTGCATCAACCCATCTGGACAGGGGCACGCGGCACTAAAATTCACTAGTCGGTCCGGTTGAGGGTCCCCCGGGTCCGAAACGCCGACAGTTGGCGCGCCAGGTAGGGGATTGCTGCGTGTTGACAAACACTCTCCCGTTGAAGTTCTAGATGGGTAGCTTTCAGCAGCCTCTCCAGCCCGGGACGGTGCTTCGCTTCGGAAGTCTTGAGTTCATGTCCCTCGACGGCAGCTACGACATGGTACTCCTCCCCTCGCAATACGACAACAACGATGGTCGTCGGCTCGCCCGGTGGAGGCGAACTCGACGACGACATCTCCCCGCGGCAGAAGAGGAACACCCGGGTTTGCCCCGCCACCCTCCTCGCCGGAGGAGGAGAAGATGGGGCAACCATGGCCAGGCAGGGGCGGCACCTCGTTGGCTGTCGGACCAGAGCGAGTCGACGACGCCGGCACCCCTGCGGGGGACATGTCGGGTGTTGTCCTCGCACCTGAGACAACGACGGATGTCGCTTCCCCGCAACGTGCCAGCCCCAAGCGGACTGATGACGCTGGCACCCTTGCGAGGGACTTGTCGGGCATTAGTCTCGTACCTGAGATAACGGTGCAGTCAGTCCCCGATGCGACTTCGCCACCGTCCATCAACCAAGAGGTACCATCCGTTTTTCACCCTGTTCCCTTTAAATTTAGCTTCGATCCACCAAGCGACCCCGCTTCGGTGAGCGCTTTCGCAAGGGCATATCCTGACCTTCCGGGGTATCATATGTGGTCAAATTGGGACCAACTGACGGCCGTCTCAACCTCCGGACCCGCGGGTTCTGAGGAAGAGGACGACCCCAACATCAGTTGGGATTTCTTCGGACTCCGTGATCCCAGTGCCATGCGCGACTTCATGTCCGCATGTGACCACTGCCTCTCCGGCTGCTATGATGATGGTCACAGCCTTGACGACGAGGGTTGCGACCCAACTCGCGAGTGCTTCCACATTGATCAGGAGGATCACGACGGAGAGAAAACCACCTTGGTATGCCAGGAAGTGACGGCGCCCTTGCACCTGCGTCTCGCGTTGAGATCCTGTGGGAGCTAGCTGTGGTCCAAGTCCCTGTGGGGGGTCAGGACACACAGCTTGAGCAACTCCGCGAGATGCAGGCCAAGCTCGACGAAGAAGCAGGGCGGCTTGTGCAGCTCCGACAAAACATCAAGCAGGAGTGGGCAGGCCAGGCACTCGCCGGAGGAGCGCGTCATCGGGCCCGGGACGTCCAGCGCCGTATCGTTGACGATGTCAGGGCAGGGCTGCCCCTGGCCTTCAGCGGGGCCGGCCAGAACCTAGCCACAGCGGCGATGCTACTTCGAACGATGTCGGAGCCGTTCACCACCGAAGGGCGACGTATCCAGGGCGAGCTCAAGGGCCTCCTAGAAGACGCCGCTGTCCGACAAGCCGAGAGCTCTGCCTCCTGGAGGCGAGGAGGCCCCTCGGAGCATCACGCAACGCCCTCCCGACACATGCAGGAGGCCTCGGTCCGCACCGAGCGCACACGGGACGGGACGCCTGCAGCCCCGGATCGCTTCGGCGACGAGCAACACCGCTGCGACCGTCGAGCCTGACTCGAGGAAAGGGTGCACCGAGGCTACCACCCTATGCGTGGAGGATGCTATGAAAGTGAGGAGGATCAGAGCCCCTCGCCCGAACCACCAGGTCCACGAGTCTTCAGCCGGGCCATACGACGAGCGCCGTTCTGACCCGGTTCTGAGCCCTGACTACCATCACCAAGTACTCAGGGGAGACAAGGCCGGAGTTGTGGCTTGCGGACTATCGGCTGGCATGCCAGTTGGGAGGGACAGACGACGACAACCTCATCATCCGCAACCTCCCCCTTTTCCTCTCTGACGCTGCCCGGGCCTGGCTGGAGCATCTGCCTCCTGCGCAGATCTCCGACGGGACGACCTAGTCAAGGCTTTCGCTGGAAACTTCCAGGGTACGTATGTGCACCCTGGGAACTCATGGGATCTCCGAAGCTGCCGCCAGCAGCCAGGGGAATCCCTGCGAGATTACATCCAGCGGTTTTCCAAGCAGCGCACCGAGTTGCCCAACATCACCGACTTAGACGTCATCGGGGCATTCCTCGCCGGCACCACTTGCCGAGACCTAGTGAGAAAACTAGGGCGCAAGACTCCCACCAAGGCGAGCGAATTGATGGATATCGCCACCAAGTTCGCCTCTGGTCTGGAGGCGGTCGAAGCCATCTTCCGGAAGGACAAGCAGCCTCAGGGATGGCAGAAGGAAGACGCCCCTGAGGCGTTAGCCCAGCGTGGCACAAAGAAGAAGGCCAGGAAGAAGGCCCAAGCGAAGCGCAACACCGTTGACACGGATCTCGTCGCTACTTGCCGAGCACAGGAACCCTCGGAAGCCTCTCGGAGGGGCCAACGCGTTCGACAAGATGCTCAAGGAGTCGTGCCCCTATCACAGGGGTCCCGTCAAGCACACCCTTGAGGAGTGCGACATGCTCCGGCGCTACTTCAACAAGGCTGGACCCTCGGTAGAAGGTGGCAAAGACCAAGGCAACAACAAGAAGGGGGCGACAAGGAAGAGGAGTTCCCGGAGGTCCACAACTGCTTCATGATCTACGGCGGACAGGTGGCGAATGCCTCGGCTCAGCACCGCAAGCAGGAGCACCGGGAGGTCTGCTCGGTGAAGGTAGCAACACCAGTCTACCTAGACTAGTCCAACAAGCATATCACCATCGACCAAGGCGACCACCTCGACTACGTGCCGAGCCCAGGGAGGTACCTGCTCGTCGTCGACCCAATCATCGGCAACGTTAGGCTCTCCAAGGTCCTCATGGATGGAGGCAGCAACCTCAACATCATCTACGCCGAGACCCTGGAGCTCTTGGGGGTTGATCGGTCCGAGATCCGGGCTGGTGCAGCACCCTTCCACGGGATTGCGCCCAGAAAGCGTATCCTGCCCCTCGGACAGATTGACTTGCCCGTCTGCTTCGGAACTCCCTCCAACTTCTAAAAGGAAACCCTCACCTTCGAGGTAGTTGGGTTCCGAGGGACCTATCGCACGGTGCTGGGAAGACCGTGCTACGCCAAGTTCATGGCCATCCCCAACTACACTTACCTCAAGCTCAAGATGCCTGGCCCCAAGGGAGTCATCACCATCGGACCCACGTACCGCCAAGCTTATGAGTGCGACGTGGAATGCGTGGAGTACACCGAAGCCCTCGCCGAGTCCGAAGCCCTCATCGCCGACCTGGATTGCCTCTCCAAAGAGGCGCCCGACGCGAAGTGGCACGCCGACAACTTCGAGCCGGTCGAGGCAGTTAAGTCTGTCTCTCTTGACCCCAGCGACGACGCCGACAAGAATGTCAGGATCGGCTCTGAGCTCGATCCCAAATAGGAAGCAGTGCTCGTCGACTTTCTCCGCGCAAACGCCGAAGTTTTTGCGTGGAGTCCCTCGGACATGCCGGGCATACCGAGGGATGTCGCCGAGCTCTCACTGGACAACCGAACTGGAGCCCGACCCGTGAAGCAGCACCTGCGCCGTTTCGATGAAGAAAAGCGCAGGGCCATAGGCGAGGAGGTCCACAAGCTAATGGCTGCAGGTTTCATCAAAGAGGTATTCCATCCCGAATGGTTAGCTAACCCTATGCTTGTAAAGAAAAAAGGTGGGAAATGGAGGATGTGCGTAGACTACACTGGGTTAAACAAAGCATGTCCGAAGGTTCCCTACCCTCTGCCCCGCATCGATCAAATTGTGGACTCCACTGCTGGGTGTGAAACCCTGTCTTTCCTCGACGCCTATTCAGGTTATCATCAAATCAAGATGAAAGAGTCCGACCAACTCGCGACTTCTTTTATCACACCTTTTGGCATGTATTGCTACACTACTATGCCATTTGGTTTGAGGAATGCAGGTGCAACCTACCAGAGGTGCATGAACCATGTGTTCGGAGAGCACATCAGCAGAACGGTTGAGGCTTACATCGATGACATCGTTGTCAAAACAAGGAAAGCCTCCGACCTCCTCTCTGATCTTGAGGTAACATTCAGTTGCCTAAAAGCGAAGAGCGTTAAACTCAATCCTGAGAAGTGTGTCTTTGGAGTCCCCGAGGCATGCTCTTAGGGTTCATCGTCTCGGAACGAGGCATCAAAGCCAACCCGAAGAAAATCGCGGCCATAACCAACATGGGACCCATCAAAGATTTAAAAGGAGTACAAAGGGTCATGGGATGCCTTGCGGCTCTGAGCCGCTTCATCTCGCGCCTCGGCGAGAAAGGGTTGCCCTTGTACCGCCTCTTAAGGAAGACCGAGCGCTTCACTTGGACTCCCGAGGCCAAGGAAGCCCTCGGAAACTTAAAGGCGCTCCTTACTAATGCGCCCATCTTGGTGCCCCCCGCTGCGGAAGAAGCCCTTTTGATTTACGTCGCCGCAACCACTCAGGTGGTCAGCGCAGCGGTCGTAGTAGAGAGACGAGAAGAAGGGTACGCACTGCTCATCCAAAGGCCAGTCTACTTCATCAGCGAAGTGCTATCCCAGACCAAAGTCCGCTACCCGCAAATCCATAAGCTGCTGTACGCAGTGATTCTGACACGGTGGAAGCTGCGACACTACTTCGAGTCTCATCCGGTTACTATGGTGTCATCTTTCCCCCTGGGAGAAATCATCCAGAGCCGAGAGGCCTCGGGTAGGATAGCAAAATGGGCAGTGGAACTCATGGGCGAAACACTTTCATTTGCCCCTCGGAAGGCCATAAAATCCCAAATCTTGGCCGACTTCGTGGCTGAATGGACTGACACCCAGTTGCTGACGGCCCCAATCCAGGCCAAACTTTGGACCATGTACTTCGACGGATCGTTGATGAAAACCGGAGCGGGCGCGGGCTTGCTCTTCATCTCGCCCCTCGGGAAACATGTGCGCTACGTACTGCGCCTCCATTTTTCGGCATCAAACAACGTGACCGAGTACGAGGCATTGGTTAATGGCCTGCGCATCGCCGTCGAGCTAGGGGTTCGGCGCCTCGACGATCGTGGAGACTCGTAGCTCGTCATTGACCTGGTCATGAAGAACTCCCATTGTCGCGATCGAAAAATGGAGGCCTATTGCGACGAAGTTTGGCGCTTGGAAGATAAGTTCTATGGGCTGGAGCTCAACCATGTTGCTCGACGGTACAACGAGACCGCAGATGAGCTGGCGAAAATAGCCTCGGGGCGAACGATGGTTCCCCCGGATGTCTTCTTCAGGGACATATATCAACCATCCATCAAACTCGACGACGCGCCCGAACCCGAGGAGCCCTCGGCCTAGCCCGAGGAACCCTCGGCCACCGAGGGTGTGGCCCTGCGCGTTGAGGGAGAACAGAACGGGGTTGCGCCAAACCAAAACTGGCAGACCCCATACCTGGAATATCTCCTCCGAGGAGAGCTGCCCCTCGACAAGGCCGAAGCTCAGCGACTGGCTCGGTGCGCCAAGTCGTTCGTTTTGCTGGGTGATGAAAAAGAGTTATACCACCGTAGCCCCTCGGGCATCCTCCAACGATGCATATCCATTGCCCAAGGACAAGAGCTGTTACAAGAAATACACTCGGGGGCTTGCAGTCACCATGCGACGCCTCGGACCCTCGTAGGAAACGCCTTCCGACAAGGTTTCTACTGGCAAACCGCGGTGGCCGACGTCACTAGGATTGTACGCTCCTGCCAAGGGTGTCAATTCTACGCGAGACAGACGCACTTGCCCGCTCAAGTCCTGCAGACAATACATATCACTTGGCCATTCACTGTGTGGGGTCTAGACCTCGTCGGTCCCTTGCAGAAAGCACCCGGGGGCTTCTCGCACCTACTGGTCGCCATCGACAAATTCTCCAAGTGGATCGAAGTCCGACCCTTAACCAGCATCAGGTCCGAGCAGGCAGTGGCGTTCTTTACAAATATCATCCACCACTTTGGGATCCCTGTTGGGGGCCTTCGTCCTCCGAAGGTCCTCAAAAACAAGATTTGACAATGTTTTCCAAGTGAATTATATGAACAGGTATCTTCGGACTCAGATTATGAGCATGGAGTACGGTCAGGACGAAGCCTAAGCCAGACGAAGGATGATTGAGATGATGGACGGGCTGATTACCAAGATGTACGAAGGATGGCGCACAGCCGAAGCTATGCGCAGGAAAGCTTCGTCACGATAGCAGAAAGGGGAACCAACCTAAAGATGAAAAGACTACTTAGGCCTTAATGGATCCCCATAAGACATTAGCAAGTGTAATGGGCATGGATGTAATTTTACATGGGCTGCGTCCCACGCCTATAAATAGATGAACAGTACTCCCGTACTGTTCACGCTGACTGGGCATCTGCTTTTGCGTCATCCTTATACTTTTACCTTCCTGCAATTCGAAGGTACACTTGTAATCTGAAATCATTTCTATTCTTTTATGATAATAAAATAGAAATGATGTTGTGATAATATTTAAATGTTTATATTACTTCTTATGTTACATATAAGTTCTTCATCATTATTTATTGTGCTTACAAAGGTATGTTGTTTATGGTCTTCGTCCGAAACACATTATAACCCGAAGGGAAATAATGTTTCAGAGGACGAAGGACTTTATCATTTAACACTTTTTATGTTGCCTTGTTCTTAATCCGAAGCATTTGAGAACAAGTCCCCAACATTGGCGCCCACCTCCGGTGAACCTACTTTCACTCTTCGAGTTTTTGAACACCTTCGGCGATCATAAACCTTCGTTATGGCGCCGAAGAAAGCTTCAGCAACTGGGGCTGCACCTCTGCAACCACTGGACCCCAATCAGGAGACTCTCTCTCTTCGGGAGGCCCGAAGCCAGAAGAGGAAGGCTGTCAGCCCGACACCACAAGAGGATGAGCTAGACCAGGAGATCAGAAACATGGAGATGCTTCATCAACAGGTGCAAAGGAAGAAGGAAAAGATGGCCAGGCTAACTGAACTGCAAAGGCAGATAGACGAAGCCTCTGAGGAGGTTCGTCATCTTACTCAGGATGAGCAACACCGAAGGCCTCAGCACCAAGACCTTCATCAGGAGGGTTTCCTCAATGAAGATGACTGGTATGACAATTTCCATCATGGGAATTTTGTTTTTGATGATGCTTCTCCTCTGTCCGCTGAGCTGCAGGCTACACCTTGGCCTCCATCCTACAAGCCGCCTCAGCTTCCCATATTTGATGGCCACTCAGACCCGAAGCAGTTTTTGATGAGCTACGAAGCAACAGTATCTTCGTATGGTGGCAATGCTGCGGTCGTGGCCAAATCTTTTGTTATGGCTGTCAGGAGTGTTGCTCAAACCTGGTACTCCTCACTTCGACCAGGAACGATCACTTCGTGGCAAAAGCTGAAGGACTTGTTGTTAACTAGTTTCCAAGGGTTCCAGACGAAGTCGGTCACGGCTCAAGCTCTATTCCAGTGCACCCAGGATCACGAAGAGTACCTTCAGGCGTACGTTCGGAGGTTTTTGCGTTTGAGGGCACAGGCACCAACGGTGCCCAACGAAATTGTCATTGAGGCCATGATCAAGGGGCTTCGGCCAGGACCGTCAGCTCAGTACTTCGCTAGGAAGCCTCCTCAAACTTTGGAGAAGCTGCTCCAGAAGATGGACGAGTACATTCGGGCCGATAATGATTTTCGCCAAAGAAGGGAGGAGGCTTTCAGGTTTTCTGAAATGACCAGGGGCTTCGGAGGGAGGTTCTATCCAAGGCACGTTAGATCAATTCATAACTCTACCCAAAATGATGATACAGGGAGCCAACAGCAAAGGCCACAGTGTTCTTCACAGACTTCGGGGCAACAGCAAGGCTCCTTCCGACCACCAGCTCCGAGAGGCAGAGGTGCCAGGGGCTTCGGCGGAAGATTTGGCAATCAGCCAAGAAGAATTTTTTGCTTGTTCTGTGGTGAGAACAAAGGCCATACCACCAGGATGTGCCATGTTACCATCCAGAAGCAAAAGGAAATAGCCGAAGCTGCAGCACAACAGGCTCAGCCGAAGCAGGTCATGCACACTGCTTCGTATCATTCGCTTTACATCCCAGAGTATGTAGGCAATCACCCTGCAGTTTCTGTTGCTTCGGCGAGTCAACCTCAAGCTTCCTGGCAACAGCTTCCGCCTCCACCACCGCTGCAACAAGGCCAGCAGCCAAAAGGGAGTCAATATGCTCCACACCAAAGGGACTTCAGAGAACAGTCCGAAGCTCGCACAGTCAACAGCACTGTGCCAGAGTCAAAGCACATCTATTGACAAATATCCTATCTTAATAGCAATCTTTTTCATTCAGTTTTATTTTCCGTATAATAAAGGACATTGTTTAGGTTTCATGTAAATAATTTCGTTGATTCCCACAAGGAAAATATATTTTCTTCACAGGCTTAAGTTGTTGAAGTTTAAAGATTTGCGATAACAAAGAGGACCTTCAAATTATCGAAAATTTTTCGAAGCAACAAAAAGTCGTTCTAAGGAACGCAGAGTAAGTTTGCCGAAGTCACCAAAAGCCGTTCCGAAGGGAGCGCAGTGTAAGTTTTCTGCTCCAAAGTCGTTCCAAAGGGAATGCAGAGCATACAGCGAAAAGTCAACGCTGATTCCGCCGAAAGTAAAAGGCGAAGAAGCTCCAAAGTCGTTCCCAAGGGAATGCAGAGCTTACAGCGAAAAGTCAATGCTGATTCCGCTGAAGTAAAAGGCGAAGAAGCTCCTAAGGGAGGCTTACAGCGAAAAGTCAGCGCTGATACAAAAAGATTGTGTGTTTTACGAGGATGTGTGTGTACCTTCGGAACAAATGTCATCTACATAACATAACATCATCACATCATTTTGCATAGCATAAGCATCATACATCATGTTGCATATGGCAAAAGAGGGGGACACAGTATCGACCTTCGGAACAATGCTTTGAGAAAGTGAAAATCGTGCTAAGTCACAAGGGGATACAATATTGCTCTTTGGAATATAGCTTCGGAGAATGTTTTCACGAAGCTTGGATATTCTTCATCAGAGCACTATGGACATTGTTGTGATGCATAAAAGTTTTTCTATCTTCACGAAGCATGAAAAGAAGGGAAGGTGTTTTTTCGCCGAAGGCTCAAAAGCGGTACGTATGTAAAGTTTCATGCATCGTAAAGAATCGAATCATTAAAAGCAAATATATTACATTCAGGGTTACAAAATGCCACACATATTATATTTCAAGTATTTTTACAATAACACCTAGTCTTCCCTAAGTACTACTTCAGCAGCTTCGTTCAAAAGTTGATGGACAACTTGATCCATGATAGCTTCAGCCATCTTTTTAATTTCGTCGTCATCTTTCGAGGGAGGACCGGAGACGCTTTAGTAGGATCTGAGGGAGGACAGAATACAGCTACATTTCTATTACAATTTGCGAACGAAGTTTAAAATTAAAAATTACAACATAATAAAAACCACTAGTTAATACCTATTTGCCCTTCGGGCTCTGAGCTTTTGTCAGCGGCCTTAGCTACTTCTCTAGCGTCGTGAATGCCCTTCTCGCTTCTCTGAATAATCTCTCGGGCCATTTCTCGGCCACCATTATCCCAGACATCGGTGAAAAATTTTCCACCAACCATGCTAGCTTCGGCCGAAGGATCTCTTGCATCTTCGAAGGACAAAGCAGCCTCGGATTGCGCTAGAATCTTTACATGCTCACAGCCCTTCTTCTCCAAAATGGTGGCAATTCCCCTGGCACCAGAAAAAGCACATATATCTCCACGGCTATTTAAAATTTCTTCGAAGGCCTCAGCTTCGTGGCTAATCCATTCAATGGGGCCTTCGGGGTTGCCTCTCGTAAAGTTTTCTTCACTCGAAAATGCGCCAACGCTGGCGAAGCTATTTCTCATTTTCTTAACACATTCTATAGATTTGTCATAGCATCTTTTCTTGGACGAACAAAGCTCTTCGACAGTTCCTTCTAAATGATTTGCCCATTGGTCGCTAAGTTCTCGCTTAGTTTCTTCAAGTATGCGTTCGTCTTTAGCCCGGGCCAATTGCCTCCGAAGATCGTCAATCTCGTGTTTTTGGGCTGCAACTTGTGCTTTAGACGCAGCTTCGTTCTCCTTTATTTTATCCACCAATGTAACTAGAATTTTGTCCTTTTCCAGGGCTTCGTTCCTTAGTTTGATAACCTCTGTTCGAAGGTTGTTGAAAGCAATTTCATAGCTCTCATCTTCGGCATTCTTTTGCGCTCTCAGCGCGTTGCTTAGTATTAAACCCTATATGTAAAAAGTTAGTATAAGAATAAAACAATAGATTTCAAATCATAAAGTTTCCAAATGCGCAGATCTCGTACCTTCAGGCTATTATACGCAAGGCTGTCCGCAAGATCGTCCTTTGTCATCGCGCAGAGGCCAGCCTCCAGCTTCGGAAACCCCATGCTTTGGGCCATTTCCTGGCAGACAAGTAGTTCTTTGTTATCCGGGAGGCAGTATAGGAAATCTTCTTCATTTGTACCATTGAACACTAGTGCCCCCTTCGGATATTTCAATTCTTTGGCATAATGATTAGCTTCAAAAATTTCTTCTTCTGATAACTTTTTCCCAGAAGCATGTCGAACAATATAATCAAGGACTTTGGGGGATGCTTCGGGGGCAACAACACTGATTTCTTCAACAAGAATTGGCTCTGTCATTTTTTCTTCTTCGGTTTCCAAGGATTTTACCTTCGTGGGCTCCGAAGGCCCAGCTTCAGCTTCAATTTCTTGCTCTGGAGCTTTAGTATAAAAAATCTCAGTTTTCGCTTCGGAGGTTTCAACAGTCTTCCTCGGAGTTGTGCTTGAGGACTTAATTGTTTCCAGAACATCTAGCACATTAGCCATTCTCTTTCTTTTCGGAGTCACTGCTGACACCTTTTGAGTTTTTACTGTCTCAACATTTGCTGCAGGACTCAAAACTTCTGACGTTTTTTCCTCAATTGTTTTTTCGTTTCTTCCATTTTTTCTGTGGATGGCGCTTCGGCCATCTCTTTGGTTTCTGGTAACAAAATCTTCGGTTCTTCCAATTCCATCTTTGTTGGCGCTTCGGCCATTTCTGCGACTTCTGGCAGCAAGGTTGGCTTGGTTGGCTTTTCAGCTTCGGTGGCCGAAGAGGTTTCTCCGGTGAACTCAGGCACCGAAGCTGGTTCAATATAGCGTGGCCGATGTGTGAGGACCTTCATCCTCTTTCTTTTCGGTTCTGGTTTGCTAGGAGCAGTTGCAGCTTCTTCTTTCGCAGAGCTTGTGTTTTTTCTTTTCTGCCCTCGAAGGGGATAACAATAATCAGGGTAGACGAACCCGATTGCATCAAACACCCGGTTCAGCCTTTTCTTTTTTCGGCCTCCGAAGGCTGCTGATAGTGCAGTATCTTCGGCCTTCGAATAAGCCCCAAGCAGTTCATCACTTAAATTTTCAATACTCTTTAACCAGTCATCATCTGGCTCAATGAATTTATCTCCGAACTTGAAAGTATACTTCAGCCTGATAAGTCCACCTTCGTCGGCCTCCTTCATGGTTTCTTGCGGCATTTCCCATTTCTCCGCGAGCGGCCATACTCTGAAGGCAATATGTTCTTGTACCAAATCTCTCGTTCCAATAAAAGAACAAATAACTCCGAAGGCTCTCTGGCATTCTTCGGCAGCTTCATTCATCTCAACCTTCGGCTTTCGCAGGCCGAAACTTTGCCAAATAGGGCGCATAATTATACCTTTAATATCTTCTCGTGCTTTCAGGTCATTTTTCACATAGAACCATTCTGTCATCCAGTCGCCGGGCCATCTCTTCCGAAATGTTGGCACGGGACAGCTTGACCCAGACCGAGAAACGAAACTGAACAGCCAAAATTATTGTGATACTGTTCCTTACCCCAGGGTTTTGTCTCGTATGATAACTCGTGTATGTTGCAGAAGCTTTTCGCATCAGGTTCCAGACCTTGGCTTCTTACGGCCCACACGAAGATATTCAGCCTTATAATTGCCTCGGGGGTAAGTTGATGAAGATAGATTTCAAACATTTTCAGCACTTCTACGACGAAGCTGCTCAGGGGAAATCGTAGTCCAGCTTTCAAAAAGCTTCGGAACACTACGACTTCATTTTCCTCAGGGGTCGGGCAAGTTTTCTCTCCTTCGTCGACCCTCACAATGGATAAATCCCGGAAGTATCTTCCCCTCATGTTGACAAGATGATTTTCTTTGATACCTGACTTGCCAAAAACTGAATGGCTTGGTCGCCAGGGGCGATCTTTGGAGTCTTCACCACCGCTGTCCACATCATAACTGTCGCTGTCACCAGTATCTTCAGACAAACCTTCCAGAATCTCCTTGGTGATTTTTTCCGTATTGGTCTTCGACATCGCTATAAGAAACCCCAAGTTCTTCTCTTCGTCGAGACTCAGCTTCATCTCAGCAGCAGCCTTCTTATCTTCAGACATCTTCGGAAACACTAAAAAACTGTTTTCATGGCCGAAGCTTCAAAACTAAAAGCTCAGCAAATCTTAGTGCGCACGAGCTAAAAATTGAGTGAGCGGGAGCAGATGGCAGGAGAGCGTACCAAATGAGTTTGCGGTATGATCTTATTTATACGCTCAGCGCGTTGAAAATTGAAAGACCCCGCTTGTCAGTGAATGTTGCTATTCTAGCAAAGGGAAGGTGTTTTTTCGGACCTTCGGCTTAAGGCCTTCGTCCATATCGCAATCTGAATTTATCACTAACAAATTAATATTGCGAGGGGCTACTGTTGGGGGCCTTCGTCCTCCGAAGGTCCTCAAAAACAAGATTTGACAATGTTTTCCAAGTGAATTATATGAACAGGTATCTTCGGACTCAGATTATGAGCATGGAGTACGGTCAGGACGAAGCCTAAGCCAGACGAAGGATGATTGAGATGATGGACGGGCTGATTACCAAGATGTACGAAGGATGGCGCACAGCCGAAGCTATGCGCAGGAAAGCTTCGTCACGATAGCAGAAAGGGGAACCAACCTAAAGATGAAAAGACTACTTAGGCCTTAATGGATCCCCATAAGACATTAGCAAGTGTAATGGGCATGGATGTAATTTTACATGGGCTGCGTCCCACGCCTATAAATAGATGAACAGTACTCCCGTACTGTTCACGCTGACTGGGCATCTGCTTTTGCGTCATCCTTATACTTTTACCTTCCTGCAATTCGAAGGTACACTTGTAATCTGAAATCATTTCTATTCTTTTATGATAATAAAATAGAAATGATGTTGTGATAATATTTAAATGTTTATATTACTTCTTATGTTACATATAAGTTCTTCATCATTATTTATTGTGCTTACAAAGGTATGTTGTTTATGGTCTTCGTCCGAAACACATTATATCCCGAAGGGAAATAATGTTTCAGAGGACGGAGGACTTTATCATTTAACACTTTTTATGTTGCCTTGTTCTTAATCCGAAGCATTTGAGAACAAGTCCCCAACAATCCCAAACTCAATCATCACCGACAATGGCATGCAGTTCACTGGGAAAAAGTTCCTAGACTTCTGTGAGGACCACCACATCCGTGTGGACTGGGCCGCCGTAGCGCATCCAATGACAAATGGGCAGGTGGAACGCGCCAACGGTATGATTTTGCAGGGACTAAAACCAAGGATCTACAACGACCTCAACAAGTTTGGCAAGCGGTGGATAAAAGAACTACCCTCGGTGGTTTGGAGTCTGAGGACGATGCCGAGCCAGGCCACTGGCTTCTCGTCGTTTTTCCTAGTCTATGGGGCCGAGGCCATCTTACCCACGGACTTGGACCAAAGCAACCAGACCAGCCGAGAGGATTCATTGGACCAGCTGGAAGAGGCTCGGGACGTGGCCTTGCTACACTCAGCACGGTATCAGCAGTCCCTGCGACGCTACCACGCCCGAAGGATTCAGCCCCAAGACTTCCAAGTGGGAGACTTGGTACTTCGGCTGCGACAAGACGCCCGAGGGCGCCACAAGCTTACCCCTCCCTGGGAAGGGCTGTTCATCATCGCCAAAGTTTTGAAGCCCGGGACATACAAGCTGTCCAACGATCAAGGCAAGGTCTACAGTAACGCTTGGAACATCGAACAACTACGTCGCTTTTACCCTTAAATGTTTCAAGTCGTTTATGTACCTTGGTCCCTTTACATGTACGAATAAAAGGTCTAGCTGTCAAGGGAGGATCGATCTTGCCTCAGCAAAAACCGACCCTCCCTCAGGGGCTAGAAGGGGGGAACCCCCTCTGCGTCAAAATTTTCCTCGGAAAAGTTTTTTACCAGAACGACTTTCGCGCTTTTCGACTGCGTCGATAACAGAATCCTAAAGACGATCAAGAGAGACCTTGAGCGGCAAGGCCGACCGAGCCGAGGGACTCCTACGCCTCTGGGATACGGATACCTCACTCATCACCTTCCATGAAAGGTAGCTCACGCTCGGATAAGCGATTCTGCTACCGAACAAGTCCTAACGCCCGAAAACTTTTCTACCAAAACGACTTTTCGTGCTTTTTGACTATATTAATAACGGAATCCTAAAAACGATGAGAGAACACGTAAGCGGCAAGGCCGACCGAGCCGAGGGACTCCTACGCCTCCGGGATACGGATACCTCACTCATCACCTTCCGCGAAAAGTAACTCATGCTCGGATAAGCGATTCTGTTACCAAACAAGTCCTAACGCACGAAACAAGAGGAAAGAAAATGCAGCTTTATAATCCGACAATTAAAATGTTTAGGCCTCAACGGCTGCAAAAAACATACGCATACTTAAAACAAACTGTTCCTGCAGGCTCAGACATCGACAGGGGAGGAGCAGCACGCTCGGTGTCATTTCCACCCTCGGCAGAATCTGGCCCGGTCTCGGACGGCGACACGGGCGGAAGGATCTCCACCTCAAAGGAGGAAGCCAGCGCCGCGCTTGGGCCCTCGACAGCCACGTCAAGCCTCTGGACCTCGGCTAAGGCAGCCTCCTCTTCGTCGGGTAAGCAGTACCCCTCGCTGACCCGCTCTAGATCCACGTCATAGTGGGAAGCGAGCACGGCGAAGGCCCACCTAACACCATGGTGCAGTGCCCCACGGAGTCTGCTGCGCACATGGTCGCCCAAGGCCCGCAGATGACTCTGGGGGGAGCTACCCGAGGGGACATTGTCGAGGCCAAAGGCCTGGCAAAAGGCCGAGATAGCCTCAGACATGGCCACGCGGTCGGCCTCCTTCTACTCAGCCGCCTGGGCAAGCGCCTTGCAGTTCTTAACGGACTCATTAAGAGCCGTCTCGATCCCTACAGACAGCCTGACAACGTTCTTCAGACACGAGGTGAAGAATGGGGACAAAAACAAAGTCACAAAGCGAGCAAAACATACCTTCGGCCCGGACACGCTGCCGCAAGACCCTAGCTTGGGCGGACCAAGTAGACCCGACAGCCACGGTCAGGCCCTCCACAAGGGTCCCGGCCCAAGCGGTCGCCTCGGGGTCTGAAAAAGGGGAGCACCCTTTGTGTCGAAACTTTCCTCGAAAAAGTTTTTCTACCAAAACGACTTTCGTGCCTTTCGACTATATCGATGGTGGAATCCTAAAAACAATAAGAGAGACCTTGAACGGCAAGGCCGACCGAGCCGAGGGACTCCTACGCCTCCGGGATACGGATACCTCACTCGTCTCCTTCCGCAAAAGGTAACTCACGCTCGGATAAGTGATTCTGCTACCAACGAACAAGTCCTAATGCTCGAAACAGGAGGAAAGAAACACGGCTTTATACCCAAATGTTCAGGCCTCAGCAGCCACAAAGAACAAACACACATACTTGGGATAACTATGCTACGTAGATGTCGGCAGCACCCTCAGTGGCTTTCCCGACCTACAGCAGATATCTTAGTACTTGGAGCAATTACATTTTCGCTCTTACATTCCCTTACAAATGGGACCCAGCTCCATTCCCGCAGGAATGAACTACCTCCACACCGGAGGGGCTGCAAGATAACGAGCTCCGAGCGGCTCACCGGCGACCATTGCACCAACAACGACAACGACCTCCGCCTCGGGCGGCTAGACAGCAGTAGTGATTGCCTCAAGGCAAACGCTACTGTGAAAAGGCCCTCGTCCCCATCCTCCATGCGAGGGGCGAGCTGTGGACATGGGGGGCCTGCGCACGGCGCGACCGTCGCCCATGCGGTGGACGGACTGCCGCACCCTGACCGGGCAGCAGGTGGCAGTTCGCCTCCTCCGCCAGGATGGTGAACACCCTTCTCCCCCGAATGCTGAAGGAAGAAGCGGGTCGCCAGCCTGTGCGGAAGGCAGGGCCCCAGCTCTGCTTGCCCTTGCCCCCAGCACGGATGATGAACATCCTTGAAGCTGAGGGCAAGGGAGTGGCCACAGCCCGGCTCGCCCTTCCCCGCCACGAAGCTGGTGGTCATCCTTCTGGATGACCATTGGTAGGGGAATGCAGCCGGGCTGCGTGATGAAAATCCTAGAAGCCGAGCGATGACTAACGAGCGCCAACCCCCATGAGGTCGTGCTCCCCCAACAGCAGCAAGAAGAAGGCAACACAGGTGCACCCCATCTGGGGGCTCGGAAGGTGGAAAGACGTGATGAATGCGAGGAGTGTGAAGGCATGGCTACCGCTTGGGGGTTGAACCCTTTTAAAGGCAGATCTCCTCACTCGCACCCCCAAGCGCCACGGGCAAAGTCTCCACCGACGTGCTCCAGGGTTCCCACCCCACGACATGGGGGCTAGGTCCCACACATCATGCGAGCTGACCCGAAACGCGAAGAAGGCAAACCGCTGCATGCGAAGCACGTAACCGCCCCGCGATTATAAACATTCCCTCATCCTCGCCGAAACCAGCGGTCGAAAGGGCAGACCACCGCGCAAGAAGCATGCAACCAAACTACGTTGTGCACCTTGTCAGCTTCGTCGCATCTGGCGGTCCAGCATGGAGTCTCGGTCCCACATGTCATGTAACCGGCGCGTCGGTCACTACGTGCAAGGAAACCGCACCGCCACTTGCGCCAATGCTACGTCTTCTCGACTGCAGAACCAGCGCAGCGCCTCAAGGCAGCCCTACGCGTGACCCAACAGTGCCCATTAAGTGCGACGATCACGGGTCACTCAGCCGCGGAGATAGGCACGACGGTCGATATGATCAGAGGCGGGCCGACAGTAATTGCAGCAACAGGCGTGCAGAAGCAGCGGTCCAATCACCTACAGGTTCGCATCCTCTCCCAAAACGGCAGGGGAGCCCTCTCCCACAGCATAAAAGATGACGCACCCATGTTCCGTTCCTCAAACGACTCACGCACGCACAACAGATGCCCCGCGAATCGCCCATCCCGGTGCATTAACTCCTTGGCAGGGCAAGCGACACCTCCGGCAGGCGAAGCGGGCACCGTTTCACCTCCGTTATGATGACCGCGTCAAAAAAGGTGCGCCACATTATTTAAATTCATATCATTTTCCTTTTCCTCTCTCTCTTGCCACAGGGACCGGGAAAGGGGATATTTCGAAAAGGATCCTTCCCAGCGAAGGAAACGGGTCCCGAGCCCTCCTACTGATCAGGGGTTCGAAGGTTGCGCCCTCCGGGGTTCGGCAACCGCCCCAGAGCACTCAGGCTCCAAACCCTTTACTGATTAGGGGTTCGAAGGCTGGCCCCTCGGAAGGGTTCGACAGCCGCCCCAAAGCACGCAGAGTCAGGGATGACCCTGGGTACATCCGTTACATGGCCGAGGCTCGGGCTACGCTCCCGAGGTACCCTAGGACATTTCCGAGACCAGCGGGAACGATTTGTAATGGAATCCCACCGGAGGGAGGCACCGAGCCCTCGGACCCTATCGAATGGGTCTGGGTCCAGCGAATCACCCGCAGGTACTTTTGGAGCGCGCCTCTGGGCCACTAGCTGACCCTTATTGAACGGGGCTCGGGCGTCCACTCGGATCACCCGCTAGCAACTCACTGGAAACACCATGTTCGGTGCCCTCCGAGGGTAACATGGCGCTTTCCCCCCCTTTCTCCTTGCGAAGAGGCGACGAAGGGGCATACGATAAAAGTCGAGACGGTCCTTGATCGTCCTCTCGCTCCGTGCAGAGGCTCGAGGGCTGCTCTCGCGCCAGGCTACGGCCAAACTGTTGACCACGTCAACAAACCAGCTTAAAAACTCGGAGCCTGACCGTGCACCCGGGCTGTGGCCAGGCCACATGAGGGAACAACAAGGCTGACCGAGGCTTCACAAAAAGGATAAAGACCTCAGAGGAGTCAAACCACTCCTCCGAGGCCTCGGGGGCTACACCCGGCGGGTGCGCTCGCACGCACCCGTCACAACAAAACATAATCGAGAAAGGCTAGTCCCCTTGCCAGAAATCCGGCAGAACCTCCAAGCAAGTACCTACACTCCCTTGAAGGCTCGGGGGCTACTGTTGGGTACCGTAATTAGGGGTACCCCCAATGCTCCTTAACCCGGCTGGAAAACATCTTCAGAACAAACCATACACGGCTGATGAAGCGCGGTTCAAATCAAGGCCTCGTCTACCAAGGGACGCGACCTCATCCGAGCCCAGCCTCGGGCAAGGACAGTAGTCCCGGACGAATTCACGCCTCGCCCGAGGGTCCCCTCAGTCAGCAGACACACCCCCGTCTCACCCAAGACTAAGCTCGGGCGAACTTTGTCGTGCAGCGACCTCGGCCGAATCGCCTTACCAACCGACCGTATCGCATGCGCATTCAATGCGGGGATCACCTAACACCTTATCCTGACACGCGCGCCTCAGTCGGCAAGGTCGAAGTGACCGCAGTCACTTTGCCCCTTTACTGACCATTCTGACAGAAAAACAGCACTGTTCACCCCACTCCGGCAACTGTGCCAGCCACCAGGGAAAGACTAACAACAGTCACGGCCTTTCCCGAGTTCGGCCTCGGGCGCAATAGGGAGCTCCGCCTCGCCTGACCCCAAGCCTCGGCCTCAGCTTCGGTCTCGGGAGAAGGTCTCCGCCTCGACCGACCCCGACCTTGGCCTCAGCCTCAGCCTCGGCCTCGGGAGAAGGACTCCGCCTCGCCCGACCTCGGCCTCAGAGGAGTCGCCGCCTCGCTCGACCTTGGCCTCGGATCAACTACGCTACTAGGATCCATCATTACCCTACCCCTAGCTAGCCGCCTCAGGCTACGAAGGAACAAGACCGGTGTCCCATCCAAGTTACTCCAGCAACAGGTAATGATGGTTCCCTGCATGCGTCCATGACGTCGGTTGTTCTCAAACCCCCTACGATAGCAAGGAAACGTCAGCAGGATCCATGCCGCACCGCCAGCTGTGCTTCTACAGGACTCAAGGCACTTCTCCGACGGCCACGTTAGTACATGTACAAGGCTCAAGACAATTCTCCGCTAGCCACGTTAGCTCATAGCTACACCCCTATTGTACAGCTGGGCATCTTGTTGTATCTATAAAAGGGGATGTCCAGGGCCTTCCAAGGGGGGGGGGACGGAACGTACGAATGGGCGACGTACGAACGGGCGAAGGCAGGCGAGCAGAGGCAGGCAGAGTAGGAGAGACGCGGTAGAGGCAGACTCAGACAGCTCACCTCAAGGCCAAACCCTCTCTCTCTCTCTCTCTCGCTCTCTCGCAACGCTTGTAACCCCTACTGCAAGCACCCCCGGTGCAAGATAATATAAGCCTCATCCCTTCGCTTGCGTTCCATCTTGCATCAACCCATCTGGACAGGGGCACGTGGCACTAAAATTCACTAGTCGGTCCGGTTGAGGGTCCCCCGGGTCCGAAACGCCGACACATACCTTCTCTTATCCATTGCAAAGATGTTATGACATAGCTAGGTAGCGACAAGTGCCACCATGATGGCACCATAGAGCACCATAGTGAGAATGTTTTCTTTTATGACAACAACATGCTTCATAAACACAAGAGTTGTACTAACTAATTTCATGAAAGGCGACAAGTCCATCAAGAATATGTGATCAAAATCCTAGAATTTGTTGGTGAGATGATCTTCACCCATAAGCCAATTAAAGATGAATAAATCATCTCCTATATTCTCTCTGGCAACGATGAAGAGTTGCCTCCATTATGATGGCCTTGGTGACCAAATTAGAGTCGCTCACAGTGGGAGAAGTGTACTCCCAACTTATCGTGCAAGAGCAAAGGAACATAATTTTCCATGGGGCTGACTCAGGTGTCTCAACGGACTTGACAAGTCGTGATCATCGGGGCAACGAGACGTGCGACCATGGCACTCTTCACGATCATACATGTGGATTACAAGGACGTGGATTCAACAACAATGAAATGTGTCGACAACACTAGGCTCACGACAACAACTCCAACAAATGCATCATTGATACTAGGCCCAAGTACTAGCTATGCTACAAGAGGGGACATAGTGTTTTCAACTGTTGGCACGTGTCTAATGAAGACTTTGTTCTAGATGAGCGCTATGCCAAATTTGCTACACCTTATGTGTCACACCTAGTTTTAAGAACAAAATCGAGTGCACCTATATGTGTGTCGATGAAGATTAATTCACACATATGATGACGTCATCAATGAAAATAGATATCCATATCCAGCATAAAACATTGTTATATCATTACATAAGGAGCCGTAGGTCAAAACAAATATATCTTATTACATCTAGCATCAAAGTTTAGCAAAAGTCAGCGGCCTTCACATGCATGGACCAGGAGATCACAAGCCTAAACATCATCTCCATCCTCATCAGCGTACACCCAAACACCACCATCAACTGAGCAACATTATTCAAAGCAAGGTTGAGAAGTTTTAGTACTCAGCAAGTGTGGTAAATATGTTACGCACGCTAATATCAAAAAGGCTAATTAGTTCTTTTGCATAAATGCCTTTATTTCAAATTTATTTATAAAATCAAGTAATTATTATGTGTATCTCATCCCAGCATTTTCTCATAACAAGGATCAACATCCAACACATAACCAACCAAACCACAAAACTTCTAATTGTATGAGGGTTCATGTCGCTCTTAACCGGGAGCAGGACTGTCATGACAGTTTAATCTCTAAAGAGTTTGCACACTTTTCCCACGAGAAATGGCTCCATTCCCCTATCATTGGGAGTTTGAATGTCTCCACCTAGTTGTGATTACAAGCTACTTAAACACTTACTTGGTGTGCGACTTTATCTGGTCCATGGTTGTAGCCACAAGCACACTCCCTAGGTGTGCGACCAGGAGACCACTTAGAAGGCTTTTCGCTAGCTTCTTCTAGAATGTATGCACCACTGAGTTTTCAACCAATAGGAAAGTACCTTTTTTCTAAAAGGTCCCTCACTTGTGTCCGATGGACACTAGGAGTACCCCTCCTAACCTCCACATGTAACTTTTCCAATGGTTTTGGCGTACCCTGCCCTCCCTGTACCACAGTTGGACACACACAAAAACTAAATTTCATTGAGACTGTCTACAACTGGTATCCTAAAATAGGAGATGCAGAATTGTAGATAACACTTTTTAACACTGTTTGTAGACTAAAGTTTGAGATAGCGGATGAGATAAGTGATTTGCTGGAGATAACCTAATTACTATGCCATGCCTCACCCATACTTGGCTCGTGGTTGTACGGTTATCATGGATGGCCTCTCCATAAATTGGTCCTTATAGATACATTTAATTTAGATGATAAACAAAAAAGAAAACTACTGGTACCCCTAGATGTAGCTCCTTAACTACCGGTAACCCTAGATTATCGGTACCGCAAACGCATCTCTCCCAAAACACATTAACACCCAAATTTGACTTCCATTTCTCATAAAGATTACTTAATTCGGTGAATCCATCAATTAATCAACATTAATTTTTATTAAATCTAAAAGCTTGATTAAGCATTTTACCCGTAACATAAGAATAACAATGATTGCTAGGAAGATTATGGGAAATCTAGTAAACCCTAACATAGGCTCGTATTGATTGACTTGGCATATAGTTTTTGCAAAGAAAACATTTATAAATGGGATTAACACGATCAAGGACACTTGCCTTCATTCGTGTAATGCTGCTCGACAAACCCTAAACCATGTTCTTGCTGATCCATGTATTTCTCGGGAAGGATGCTCTCTTCTACGACATGATGATCAATCACGTAACAATCAAACAATTAATAAAATAATGGATGCATGATTTATTAGAGAGAATACCGAACAAAACTTCAATAAATAAAATATAGCAATAATTTTAGGGCATAGACTGTTTTGGTCAATAGTGATCAACCAGAGGAGTGTCTTGGCTAACATTGCCAAGACAGGCTGCGACTAGTTGTGGCTTAGCCATGTACGACCTAGATAGTATCTTGCGTTTCTCCAAGTACTAGATACATCTAAAAAACTACTTTATACAACCCAATGTATCTAAGCCTTGTATATTATTCACTAGAACCCCTCAAGATATGGCTTATTTATGTGGGTTGTATGAGTGAAACACATATCTAGACTTACCCCTTAATATATGTAACACCCTAAATTTGGGGATATAAAATTTCTTTCTAATTACCTACTGTAAGACCCAAAAATAGTAGGAAAAAAATAAACAAATTATAATACTGTGGAAATTAGGGAATAAAAAAATGATGAGAAGGGATTTTTTTTTAAAAGAAAACCATTTATTCCTTCCATGAATAAATAACAAGGAGAAGAATAGAAAAAAATATAATAACATTGTAAACAATAAG
Source organism: Zea luxurians (assembly GCA_029449295.1). NCBI lineage: Eukaryota > Viridiplantae > Streptophyta > Magnoliopsida > Poales > Poaceae > Zea > Zea luxurians. The sequence goes on along the minus strand of JAOPSE010000820.1, from coordinate 251,643 downwards.
AAGTTATGTTCACATTAGTATGAATTTAGACACTTGGAAATTTGAATATCAAACATGGATTTGAAAAGAGTTGAGAAAGATAATTATGATAATTATTGAATTAAATGGTGAGGAGGAAGATAAATAAAAATAATACTAATAACAATAATAATAAATATGAAGATAGGATTTTTGTCCACATTAGAATTATGATTGAAATTCAAAAATGAATCATGTTTAAAATTCAAAATATGAATTGAAAGTTTGAAAAAGAAATCATAAAAAGAAAAACAGAAAAGAGCAAAACTTACCCTGGGCCGAAATCATCTCTGCTCGGCCCATCTCACCCTCCCCGCGCCAGCCCACTAACCGGCTAGCCCAAACCCCCTCACGTGCGCGCCGCTGGCACTGACGACCGGGCCCCACCGGGCAGCCTCTCGCGCGCGCTTGCCTGCCCTCCCCTTTTCGCCGACCTGCGGGCCCCGCGCGGTCAGGTCCGTCTTCCCCGTAGGCCGTTCGGAAACAGACCCGCGCATCGCGCGCTCCGTTGCCCCGACCTCCTCGCTGTAGAACCCGCGGCCCCCCTGGACTCAATCCTCGCGCTGCTTATAAAACTCGACCACCGCCCCTGCCCATCACCAGAAAACCCCCGTGGCACATCGAGCACAGAGAGAGAGAGAGAGAGGAGATCGCCGCTGCACCGAGTTCTCGGACCGCCGCCGCCGTCGTCGTCCAAGGCTTGGGATCGGAACCGGGGCCTGCACCGTGCTTGCGCGAAACCATCCGTGGAGCTTTCGGGAGGAATCGACGACCGCGCAGCCATCAATTGCTCGCCGTAGCTCAAGCACCGCCGTGGGTCCGCTCTTCTCCGTGGCCAGCTCCCTCCATTGCCCTCCATCTGCGGTACGTGCTCTAATCGAGTTCGCCATCATCCCCTCTAGGTTTAGCACCGACCAATTTTAGGTTAGGAGCGTCCGGGCATCGGATTGCGCGTCCGCCGGCGAAGCTCCGCCGTGGGTGGGCTGCGCTGCTGCCCAGTCCGTCGTGGGGAGGAAGACAGGGTCACGACCGTCGATCCATGCGTGGACGGCTGTGATTAGATCAGATGATACCCTTTCGGGATTTCATCTGTGCCGTTGGATTTGGATCGGGCGTATGAGATTCTATCGCTAGTGTTTTAAATCGTGACCGTAGCCTTTTGATCCAACGGTCTGTGTCGCGTACCGATTCACTGATATGGGGATCTAATCTGGGCCGCCCACTCTTGATCGGATGGTGCAGATTAGCGCGTACCCCTTCGGCCTGGCCTTTTTGCATATGAGCCCTTATAGAATACAGAAACCAACCCGCCGTCCACATTCATTATTCACTGAGTCTTAGAAAACTTCAGTTTAGGCCCCTGACTTTTCCAGGATTTGACGCGCAGTCCAGATAACAGAGAAACTAGATAATTAATATTAGAAATTGATTTTTAGTATAAAAATAAATCTTAAAACTTGTATAATTCATATTTAATTCATTTTAACTCCAAATTGAGTCATTCCAGTTGCAATAATTTTATTTTAATATTGTATATCAACTAGTAACACTGTTTAGCCATGAAACTTGAAGCAAAATTGTTCATTTGAATTAATCTGTTCTAGGTGCTTAATAACTTCAGAAATTCATAACTAAATAACTATAACTCCAAATTTAGTGATTCTTGTTCCTACGATCTCGTAGCAACGCGTAGATTATTATTATTCAGTTTGTACTTATGTTTGGTGTAATGTTAATTTTGCCTATACAATGTTTGTTTGTATTGCTACGACTAGAGCGAGGTCACATGTCATCTGAAGAGCAAGTTGGTACCTGGATTCTCAAGGCCCAGGCAAGTTGTGCCCTTGATCACTTCTTTTTACCCACTCATGTTCTAATTAATCATAATGATCTGCATAGGTTAATTTTGATGTGACCCAATAGGTTACCCTAGTTTGTCTATCTTTATACCTTGTTTACCATTGAACTTTCTTTGGGTAGTACTTGCTAGTGCTTTATGTGGTTTTGGGTATGAAGGTATATTATTCATGATCACACTTTTATTATATGTTTATTATTACTGTTCATGATAAGCTCATTATGTTAATTGGAACATGGAGCGACCACCCGGGAAAACAGTGCTACCACAAGGGAGGAATGGGACCCCTTGGCTGATTAATTAGGAAAGCTAGTGGAAGACTACCTTACCCGAAAGGGGCAAGGGCAGTAGGGGAGTGGTCAGTGTAGGGAGGCCCTCGGGAGGATTTTGCTGCGATGGCGGTCCTGCAAGGGATTCCTGCATTGGAACTTCCTATAAACTGTAGCGGGTTTTCGGAAGCTAGTGGAACTTTGTAAAGGCCTCGTAGTGGATCCCTAGCCATTCACCTCGGTAGTGTCTAAGGGCCTTGCAAACCCTGGCGACATGGGATACACGACTTGTGGGTAAAGATGCGCAACCTCTGCAGAGTGTAAAACTAGTATACTAGCCGTGCTCACGGTCATGAGCGGCTCGGACCCTCACATGATTAATTTATGGAACTAAATTCAATTTGTCATATGCATTGCATCGCAGGTGGTGATGTTACTTTTGTCCTACTATTTAATTGGGTTGGTATTTACTTATACTTAGTAACTGCTAATAAAATTTTGACTAACTTTAAAAGCAATGCTCAGCTCTAACCATCCTCTTTGGTAAGCCTTACACTTCACGTGAGCTCCCACCTTTGGCGAGTTCATGCACATTATTCCCCACAACTTGTTGAGCGATGAACGTATGTGAGCTCACTCTTGCTGTCTCACACCCCCCCACAGGTCAAGAACAGGTACCGCAGGATGAGGCGCTTGGAGGATGCTGCGATGTGTTCGTGAGATGTCTAGGCCGTTGTCTCCCAGTCAACTTTGGGTTGCTGGACCGTTGTCTCCTTATAATGTAATTATTTATTTTGTATAGAACTCCTGTTATATATAAAGATGTGACATTCGATCCTGTGCCACTATACATCATATGTGTGAGACTTGGTCCCAGCATACCTGGTGTTTATGTTCGCGCCCGGGTCTTGGTGCCCCTAAAACCCGGGTGTGACAGAAGTGGTATCAGAGGAATGTTGACTGTAGGACGAAACCTAGATAGAACTGGACAACCAATACTTACTTACCTTTGCTACTCTGATTCTTTCTAAACTTTTCTTAATCTTTTCTCATCTAATTCCGCTTTACTCTGATTATTCTTATCTTTTCTTTCTAAAGACGGATGTGGATTTCACACTTTGAAATCCTGTGACTGAAGTGACCTTTAGGAATAGGAGACCTAATCCTAGGAACAAAAACAAAACTATTTTTATAAGTGTCTATGTATTTGAATGTTTGCTCTTATGAAATATGTCTGATTTGGATCTTTGTTTGAGTGTGATGGGTTGTGGATCAATGTCCACAATTACATCTGCATATACATCTAGGCATAAAAGATAGCATTTGTAAGATAACTAGACAATCTAGAATATCCCCCTTAAATATATATATATATATATATATATATATATATATATATATATATATATAGTATTCCGTATCTATCTCATCTCGACAGATTCTATCTTACCCTTGGACATTCACCCCGTACAACTAGTTACCCTAATCTTGACATAAAATATCTGGTCAAACCCTGCCAAAGAAAGTTTTAGTACATAACCAACTATTAGCTTATTCATTCTGTCTACTAAATGATTCCCTTGCAAAGCTATCTTACCATATGCTTCTAACTTAGATGGTCAATACCAGGCGGGGTGGTGGAATTGATTTACCTCCTAATCGACACACTCGGTGGATATATCGACAACCCCAACCACAGCCAGCAGAGATGAATCCTCCTAATCCCCCACCAGGCGGAGTCGATCCACTAATTGCAGCTCAAATGAGGATGATGCAGCAAATGGCTGACACTATGGCAGATATGCGCACCCAAATGCAGCAAGAACGCCAGGAAATGCACCAGGAAAGAGAGGATGCACGTCGGGAAATGCGCCAAGAGCGGGAAGAGATACGCCAGGAGAGAAGGGTGCAACAACAGCAGCTGCAACAACAACTTCAACAACAGCAGCAACAGCAACAGGTGCCATTGCCTCCACCTCCACCACCAGTTCCACCCCGGGACAAGCACCGGGAATTCATGAGCCACAAACCACCAACCTTCTCCAACTCCGCAGATCCGCTGCAAGCAGATGACTGGTTAAAGTCCATAGAGAAGATGCTCAACATAGCTCAGTGCTCGGATAGAGAGAAAGTACTCTATGCATCAGGTCGTCTTGCTGGTCCCGCTGCGGATTGGTGGGATGCGTACTGCGCTGCTCATGCTGCTGTCGATACAATTACCTGGGCAGAATTCTCCACACAATTCAGGAATTACCATATTCCCGCTGGACTCATGAAGATTAAGAGAAAGGAGTTTCTCTCCCTCAAGCAAGGAAGCATGTCCGTGAGTGAATATAGAGACAAATTCATCCAGTTATCTCGATATGCTCCTAGAGATGTAGAGGATGATGAGCAAAAGCAGGAGCTTTTTCTGGACGGTTTGATTGGACCCTTGCAATATCAACTGGTATCGCACACATTCCCATCCTTCCAAAGGCTACTTGACAAAGCTATTGCTGTAGAAAACAAGAGGAGTATATTTGGAGAGAAAAGAAAGGCTGTCAACCAAGGGCAGGCTGGAAGTAGTTCCCGTCCTCGCTATACTACCACTCCAAGTACACCAGCTAGTGGCAGTTCTGGACAACCAACTCAACAGGCACCAACTGCTCCTCCAAAAGCAAGCACCCCAGCAGGACCCGTTGCTCCTAACACAACCGCCAACAGGGCATGCTTCAAGTGTGGACAACCGGGACACTACGCCAACTACTGTCCCAACAGAGCTGCCTACACTACACCAGCTCCAATGAAGCAAGGTCAAGCCTCGGCAGGAAAGAGTCAGCCCCTATCTATCAACCGGGGACATGCCCATCATGCAGAAGTAGAAGCTGAACCCGGTGAACTTGAAATTCAAGAAGAAGAGCCAGTTGAAGATGAAGTAGTCGGTGAAGAAGTCAACGAGCAACAAGAATAGAGATAAACATAGATATAGATACATATATATATATATTTTACTATTTGTAAGGCCTAAATATTAGTTTAGCTATTAGTTAGTATTATTACTATTTTAGTGATAATAGTAAGGTCTATTAAACCTATGTTTTGTTAAAGGATTATGCATCATGCCGAGATTTCTTTGTTTGTGCATATGTTCTAAGATAATATGAGTATATACCCTCTCCTTACAAATCTCGAGGACGAGATTTCTGTTAAGGGGGGTAGGATTTGTAAGACCCAAAAATAGTAGGAAAAAAATAAACAAATTATAATACTGTGGAAATTAGGGAATAAAAAAAATGATGAGAAGGGAATTTTTTTTAAAAGAAAACCATTTATTCCTTCCATGAATAAATAACAAGGAGAAGAATAGAAAAAAAAATATAATAACATTGTAAACAATAAGAAGTTATGTTCACATTAGTATGAATTTAGACACTTGGAAATTTGAAGATCAAACATGGATTTGAAAAGAGTTGAGAAAGATAATTATGATAATTATTGAATTAAATGGTGAGGAGGAAGATAAATAAAAATAATACTAATAACAATAATAATAAATATGAAGATAGGATTTTTGTCCACATTAGAATTATGATTGAAATTCAAAAATGAATCATGTTTAAAATTCAAAATATGAATTGAAAGTTTGAAAAAGAAATCATAAAAAGAAAAACAGAAAAGAGCAAAACTTACCCTGGGCCGAAATCATCTCTGCTCGGCCCATCTCACCCTCCCCGCGCCAGCCCACTAACCGGCTAGCCCAAACCCCCTCACGTGTGCGCCGCTGGCACTGACGACCGGGCCCCACCGGGCAGCCTCTCGCGCGCGCTTGCCTGCCCTCCCCTTTTCGCCGACCTGCGGGCCCCGCGCGGTCAGGTCCGTCTTCCCCGTAGGCCGTTCGAAACAGACCCGCGCATCGCGCGCTCCGTTGCCCCGACCTCCTCGCCGTAGAACCCGTGGCCCCCCTAGACTCAATCCTCGCGCTGCTTATAAAACTCGACCACCGCCCCTGCCCATCACCAGAAAACCCCCGTGGCACATCGAGCACAGAGAGAGAGAGAGAGAGAGAGAGAGAGGAGATCGCCGCTGCACCGAGTTCTCGGACCGCCGCCGCCGTCGTCGTCCAAGGCTTGGGATCGGAACCGGGGCCTGCACCGTGCTTGCGCGAAACCATCCGTGGAGCTTTCGGGAGGAATCGACGACCGCGCAGCCATCAATTGCTCGCCGTAGCTCAAGCACCGCCGCGGGTCCGCTCTTCTCCGTGGCTAGCTCCCTCCATTGCCCTCCATCTGCGGTACGTGCTCTAATCGAGTTCGCCATCATCCCCTCTAGGTTTAGCACCGACCAATTTTAGGTTAGGAGCGTCCGGGCATCGGATTGCGCGTCCGCCGGCGAAGCTCCGCCGTGGGTGGGCTGCGCTGCTGCCCAGTCCGTCGTGGGGAGGAAGACAGGGTCTCCGACCGTCGATCCATGCGTGGACGGCTGTGATTAGATCAGATGATACCCTTTCGGGATTTCATCTGTGCCGTTGGATTTGGATCGGGCGTATGAGATTCTATCGCTAGTGTTTTAAATCGTGACCGTAGCCTTTTGATCCAACGGTCTGTGTCGCGTACCGATTCACTGATATGGGGATCTAATCTGGGCCGCCCACTCTTGATCGGATGGTGCAGATTAGCGCGTACCCCTTCGGCCTGGCCTTTTTGCATATGAGCCCTTATAGAATACAGAAACCAACCCGCCGTCCACATTCATTATTCACTGAGTCTTAGAAAACTTCAGTTTAGGCCCCTGACTTTTCCAGGATTTGACGCGCAGTCCAGATAACAGAGAAACTAGATAATTAATATTAGAAATTGATTTTTAGTATAAAAATAAATCTTAAAACTTGTATAATTCATATTTAATTCATTTTAACTCCAAATTGAGTCATTCCAGTTGCAATAATTTTATTTTAATATTGTATATCAACTAGTAACACTGTTTAGCCATGAAACTTGAAGCAAAATTGTTCATTTGAATTAATCTGTTCTAGGTGCTTAATAACTTCAGAAATTCATAACTAAATAACTATAACTCCAAATTTAGTGATTCTTGTTCCTACGATCTCGTAGCAACGCGTAGATTATTATTATTCAGTTTGTAATTATGTTTGGTGTAATGTTAATTTTGCCTATACAATGTTTGTTTGTATTGCTACGACTAGAGCGAGGTCACGTGTCATCTGAAGAGCAAGTTGGTACCTGGATTCTCAAGGCCCAGGCAAGTTGTGCCCTTGATCACTTCTTTTTACCCACTCATGTTCTAATTAATCATAATGATCTGCATAGGTTAATTTTGATGGGACCCAATAGGTTACCCTAGTTTGTCTATCTTTATACCTTGTTTACCATTGAATTTCTTTGGGTAGTACTTGCTAGTGCTTTATGTGGTTTTGGGTATGAAGGTATATTATTCATGATCACACTTTTATTATATGTTTATTATTACTGTTCATGATAAGCTCATTATATTAATTGGAACATGGAGCGACCACCCGGGAAAACAGTGCTACCACAAGGGAGGAATGGGACCCCTTGGCTGATTAATTAGGAAAGCTAGTGGAAGACTACCTTACCCGAAAGGGGCAAGGGCAGTAGGGGAGTGGTCAGTGTAGGGAGGCCCTCGGGAGGATTTTGCTGCGATGGCGGTCCTGCAAGGGATTCCTGCATTGGAACTTCCTATAAACTGTAGCGGGTTTTCGGAAGCTAGTGGAACTTTGTAAAGGCCTCGTAGTGGATCCCTAGCCATTCACCTCGGTAGTGTCTAAGGGCCTTGCAAACCCTGGCGACATGGGATACACGACTTGTGGGTAAAGATGCGCAACCTCTGCAGAGTGTAAAACTAGTATACTAGCCGTGCTCACGGTCATGAGCGGCTCGGACCCTCACATGATTAATTTATGGAACTAAATTCAATTTGTCATATGCATCGCATCGCAGGTGGTGATGTTACTTTTGTCCTACTATTTAATTGGGTTGGTATTTACTTATACTTAGTAACTGCTAATAAAATTTTGACTAACTTTAAAAGCAATGCTCAGCTCTAACCATCCTCTTTGGTAAGCCTTACACTTCACGTGAGCTCCCACCTTTGGCGAGTTCATGCACATTATTCCCCACAACTTGTTGAGCGATGAACGTATGTGAGCTCACTCTTGCTGTCTCACACCCCCCCACAGGTCAAGAACAGGTACCGCAGGATGAGGCGCTTGGAGGATGCTGCGATGTGTTCGTGAGATGTCTAGGCCGTCGTCTCCCAGTCAACTTTGGGTTGCTGGACCGTTGTCTCCTTATAATGTAATTATTTATTTTGTATAGAACTCCTGTTATATATAAAGATGTGACATTCGATCCTGTGCCACTATACATCATATGTGTGAGACTTGGTCCCAGCATACCTGGTGTTTATGTTCGCGCCCGGGTCTTGGTGCCCCTAAAACCCGGGTGTGACACCTACAAAATTCAGGTGTTAATCTTCTCTCTCTAGTTTCTCTCTCTCTTTTTCTTTTGGGTAGATTTAGCTTAATTAGTGAGGGATTAATTATTTTATTTTGTCAAAACAATATGAATCATGAAATGTTGCATCATGTTGAGCTCCAAATATTCTTTGAATTGTTGCACATGTTTGATTTAGTTTGAATTTGAATTAAAAACCCTAGGGAAAATAAAATATAAAAGGCATTAGAAATTCCAGGAAAATGGAAAATCCCTTTTCGGCCCAAGTCAGCCCAGCAGGCCCAGCTCCACGCGCGCGCCGCACCCGCGCGCCCTCAGCCCCTTACAGGCAGACTCCGCCTGTCGGCGCCAGCCCGCGCCCACGTCCTTCTCTCCCTCTCTCTCCCGCTCGCTGCCAGTGGGGCCGATCCGTCGGCGCCATTTCTTTTCGTGCACGCGCACGCCCTCTCTTGTTGCCTCGCGGACCCCACCCGTCAGGCCCTGTCCCTAACCTCCCGCCTGCGCACTCCCGCCGTGGATGCACCCAAGTCTACGTGTTTCCCGGCCACCTCTGCACGCCCTCGCCCCCTTTAGAGCCTGTATCCCACTCGCCCACTTCCCCCTGCTCATTTGCGCCCTCAACCGAGCACCCTCGCCCTCTCTCTCGCCCTGCGCGCGCATCCAGGCAGCTCCGCCATCGCTCACCGAAGCCCGCTGCCCATTCCACGGTCGTCGTCGAGCCCGCGCCACGCCCGTTGCCTCGGTGAGTTCTGACTCACTGTCAGCAACTCGGGACACCTCTCGGATTGCCCCCAACCCCTCTGGTTTGCCTGGTCCACGCTCACCGATGTCTTCTCCGTGCAGCCAAAGTCCGCCGCCGTCGACCTGAGGCTTCCCTGCGTCCCCGCCGTCGCCCAAGCGCTCCTGAGTTCGCACTCGATGTGAGCAACCTTCCCATACCTTTATTTCGCCAAGTATTGCCCCAGTGCTTGCGCATTTCCTCCTCGGAGTTGATCCACGCCGCCATTAGGCTGCCTCGCCATGTTCAGCGCCGTCTGGTGCCCCCATGCTGATTTTGCGCCCATGACTAAGTCCGCAAGATCGCCCTGAGCGCGCTCGAGCTCTTCCCCAAACCCCTAGAGCCCTGTCGTGGGCGTCCCCCCGTCTCCGGTGAAACCTCCCCACGGGGTCGAGTTGGTCTTGGATGTCCATCCGAGATTTGGCGGTTTTGGTCTAATTAGAACCGATCTAATCGCAACCATCCGATGCGAATCCAACCGCTCAAACCTGCTCCCCTCATCCACGCCCCTGCAGCTGGGTCCGGCCTATCAGCCCTACCTTCGGTCGTTGACACCCCAAGCCCACCTGTTAGCGCTCGCTGCGCGCCCGTGTCCGCGTGCTCGTCTGTAGGATCTAATCGGACAGTCAATTTAGCCCGTACCCCTTCACGTGGTAAAATTGTTAAAGAACCCCTCGTTTTTTCGAGAATTAACCCACCATCATTAGGTTTTGTGCGCATGCCCTTGAATTCTTATAATCATACCCCCTGACCATTCAAATAATCACAGAATTGGGCTTAGTTTCATATTTTAAACTTTAAAACTTGTTTATTTCATATCTTTTTCTTATGAACTCCAAATTTAGTGGTTCAAATTGTAAAATTTTTATAGAAATATTCCCTGTTCAAATAAACACTACCCGAATCCGAGGCTTTGCCGAGTGTTGGATTTTTTGCTGAGTGCCTTTTGTCGGGCACTCGACAAAGAAGGATTTGCCGAGAGCCGCACTCGGTAAAGTTAGGCTCTCGGCAAAGAGCCTCTTTACCGAGTGTTGGACACTCGGCACAGGACCCCACTCGGCAAAGACAGGTTTGCCGAGTGTCAAACACTCGGCAAAGGGGGCTCTCGGCAAAGGGCCGTCAGCGACCGTCCCAAAGCTGACGGTCGTCAGTCTTTGCCGAGAGCCAACGGTTGGCACTCGGCAAAGAGTCTTCTTTGCCGAGTGTCACCCAGTTGACACTCGGCAAAGAACTCTTTGCCGAGTGTCATCTCTAGACACTCGGCAAAGTATATTTTTATTTTTTTATTTTGTCTCCCAAACTTTTTGTGGTATGTTCCTACACTATGTAGACCTACATGTATCATTTGTGGTCAATTATAACAGAGTTTCAATCGTTAGTAGATTTAGTTCGTTTATTTGAATTTCTTCGGAAAATTCAAATTTGAACTGCAGGTCACTCGAAACTTGGAAAACCGTGCGTGAAAAAATGATATTCATGTTACTTAGCATAAGTTACGACCGATTGCAGAAGCGTACCGGAAACTTCGAGCAACATGCTCACTAAACATGGCCGTGAACTTGGCATCCACATGTTTAAAAATTGTATAAAACACAAACAAAGTCAGAAAATCATGAAACTTGTCCACGTGTCATGATATCATATGTACAGGCTATGATAAAAATTTTAGAATGTTTGGAGAAAGTTTTGAGACACTATGTGTAGAAACCTAGAGGACTACACATGAAATCAAAGAGTTTCAATATGGATCTCTTAGGTTTCTACACATAGTGTCTCATAACTTTCTCCAAACATTCTAAAATTTTTATCACAGCCTGTACATATGATATCATGACACGTGGACAAATTTCATGATTTTCTGACTTTGTTTGTGTTTTATATAATTTTTAAACATGTGGATGCCAAGTTCACGACCATGTTTAGTGAGCATGTTGCTCGAAGTTTTCGGTACGCTTCTGCAATCGGTCATAACTTATGCTAAGTAACATGAATATCATTTTTTCACGCACGGTTTTCCAAGTTTCGAGTGACCTGCAGTTCAAATTTGAATTTTCCGAAGAAATTCAAATAAACGAACTAAATCTACTAACGATTGAAACTCTGTTATAATTGTCCACAAATGATACATGTAGGTCTACATAGTGTAGGAACATACCACAAAAAGTTTGGGAGACAAAATAAAAAAATAAAAATATACTTTGCCGAGTGTCTAGAGATGACACTCGGCAAAGAGTTCTTTGCCGAGTGTCAACTTGGTGACACTCGGCAAAGTGTAATGACATAATCTTTGCCGAGTGTCCCCCGGATGACACTCGGCAAAGACGCCTTTGCCGAGTGCCGCATCTATGGCACTCGGCAAAGTGTATTTTAAAATTAAAAAAAATCTTTGCCGAGTGCCAGATCGCGGGCACTCGGCAAAGACCGTTTACTTACCGCCAGTTAACCCTTTCTTCCTCACTCTCTCACTCTCTTTCACACCGTCGCCGCCGCCGCGCCCTCGCCGTCCGGTTCGCCGCAGCCGCGCCCCTCGCCCTCGACGTGCCCCGCCCGGCCGCGTTGCGCCGCCGCGCGCGCTGCTCGCCGCGCCTCCGCGCGCGCGCTGCTCCGGGGCCGCGCCCCTTGCCCTCGCCCTCGCCGCGCCGGGGCCGCCCGCCGCGCCCACGCCCCTCGCCGCGCCCGCCTGGTTCGCCGCCGTCGCGCCCTCCACGCCCTCGCAAGCCCGCCGTCGCGCCCTCCACGCCGTCACGCCCGTTCACCGTCGTGCACCGTCCACGCCGAGCAACTAGGTACAAACTCATTTTGAGATTTTAGTTGCTAAATATTGTCAAATAAATGTTTGATTGTTGTGAAATAGAGTTAGGTTTTTTGTGTGTGATTGTGTATTGTGAAATAGAGTTAGGTTTTTAGTGGTCACTTTGCATGCATTAGGTAAGTCTTTTAATTGCACAAAAGATGTTTATGTGGTTATTTAGGCATTAATGTATATGTGTGGATATGCATATGTGTGGATGTCAACCATCGTGCTGCTACTTATATTTACAGGCTTTGAAAACCTCCCCGTGCAGGGGAGGTGCTACCGGATTTTTTTTGTTGATAAGCTTTGAAAACCTCCCCGTCAATTTTTTTTGTATTAACAGACTTATGTTTCTTTTTTACAGAGAAGATACTTGTCTTCCTAGCCGCTGCGGGTCTGCCTGCACCGCGTCGCGTCGCCACTGCACCGACCCACCATAGCCCCACTAGCCTGACTCCACCGCCACCCTAGGTATAACCTCTATTTTCGCATCATGGTCGTAGATCACATAACCCAGTTAGGTGTCTCCCGTTCGAAAGTGATACAGTGTACATATGCAGATCTTTGCATATCTACAAATGTATCAGTTTCGAATTGTCCACATTTTTTGGACAGCCTGCGGTTGCGTAGATGGTGTTAGTTTCATGCTCTACTCCGGTCCAAGATAGAGTTTCGGCGTCACCTCCCTGTTGTTCTCCGGACAGTACACTCTCCCTGCCAGGGCGTGTATCCGGAGAACAACGGGGAGGTGCTGCCGAAATTTTATCTCGGATCAGAGTAGAGCATGGAAACTAACTCCATCTACGCAACCGCGGGTGGGATTAGGACCTATCATCACCTATTAGAAGGTAGGAACGTAGTGTACATGCATTACATGTCTATATTAAACTATACTCGGTTATATATGTTAGAGGATGGAGGACCGTGAGTGGATGTACACGGGCCGTAGAGGAAGGAACGATGTCACCACTGAATGGATTAGAAAGACCGATGATTTTGTGGAACGGGCATATGGCGAAGCTGCTAAAGGAGCGAGTCTAGTCCCATGCCCGTGCAGCTAATGTGACAACAGGAAAAGAAAACCAAAGAAGACCATGGTAGAACATATTTGGAAGAATGGATTTACGCCGGGCTATACTCGGTGGATATTTCATGGTGAAGCGCATCGTATGAGAGAGGAGGTGCTGAGACAACGTGTCGAGGATTATGACGCGGATGCGAGGATAGCGGATATGTTGAACAACTATCAGGAGGCACAGTACACGGGAGGATGTATGGATGACGAGCCAGAGCCGACTGCAAAGGCGTTCTACGACATGTTCGACGCGACACAGAAGCCCCTTCACGGCCAGACAAAGGTTTCTCAACTGGATGCCATTGAGCGTGTAATGGCGTTCAAGTCGCAGTACAACATGAGTAGAGATGCATTCGATGGCTTGTTGACGGTTATTGGGAGTCTGCTTCCGGATGATCACGTTCTGCCAAAGAGCATGTACGAGGCACAGAAACTACTTCGTGCACTCAAGATGACGTATGAGCAGATTCATGCTTGTCCGAAGGGCTGCGTGCTATTTAGGAAAGAATACGCGGAGGCAAAGTACTGTCCCAAGTATAATTCGTCTAGGTTTATGGAGGTAGACTCTGGTGATGGACAGAAGAGGCAGCTCGACATCCCCTTGACAATCCTACGACACCTTCCGTTCATACCGAGGATCCAGCGTCTTTACATGACAGAGGAATCCGCGAAACAGATGACATGGCACAAAAATGGAAAACGATATAATCCTGACAAGATGGTGCACACATCAGATGGTGAAGCATGGAAACACTTTGATGACATTCACCGTGAGAAAGCCGAAGAGGCTCGTAATGTACGTGTTGCGTTGGCCACAGATGGGTTCAATCCCTATGGAATGAGCGCTGCCCCATACACATGTTGGCCCGTGTTTGTTATCCCAATCAATCTCCCCCCTGGTGTGTGCTTTCAAAGGCAGAATATATTCGTGTCGTTGATAATTCCCGGACACCCGGGGAACAAAATGGGCGTGTACATGGAGCCTTTGATCGATGAATTGGTACGTGCCTGGGAGGAAGGGGTATGGACATATGACCGAGCTACGAAGACAAACTTCAGAATGCATGTTTGGTACCAGTACTCCATGCATGACTTACCGGCGTATGGGCTATTCTGTGCCTGGTGTGTTCACAGTAAGTTCCCATGCCCAATTTGCAAGGAAGCTCTCAGGTTCATTTGGTTGAAAAAGGGTGGCAAATATTCGTCCTTCGATAAACATCGACAATTTCTTCCTGCTGACCATCCATTCCGCCTAGACATCAAGAACTTTACGAAAGGTGTCGTAGTGACAGACCGCCCACCTGCAACGATGACTGGTGCCGAAATTCGTCAACAGATAGATGGGCTCGTGGCCAATACAGAAGGTGGTTTTGTGGGATATGGTGAGCAGCATATGTGGACACATAAGTCTGGCTTGACTCAGCTCCCCTATTATGATGACCTGCTCCTTCCACACAACATTGACGTGATGCACACTGAAAAGAATGTTGCCGAGGCACTGTGGGCAACAATTATGGACATTCCTGATAAGTCAAAGGATAATGTGAAGGCAAGAGTGGATCTGGCAGCGTTATGTGATAGACCAAAACTAGAGATGAAGCCACCAAGTGGCGGAAAGACGTGGAGAAGGCCTAAGGCCGATTTCGTCCTAAGTAGGGCCCAGAGGAAGGAAGTACTTCAGTGGATCAAGATGTTGATATTCCCTGATGGATATGCAGCTAATCTGAGTAGGGAGGTGAACTTATCTACTATGCGAGTCTTAGGGATGAAGAGTCATGACTTCCACATATGGATTGAACGGATTCTTCCTGCGATGGTTCGAGGCTATGTCCCTGAGCATGTCTGGCTAGCGCTTTCAGAGTTGAGCTATTTCTTTCATCAGCTCTGTGCAAAAGAGTTATCTCGGACCGTGGTTGCAGACTTGGAAAGATTGGCCCCCGTGTTACTGTATAAGCTTGAGAAGATATTTCCACCTGGCTTCTTCAATCCAATGCAGCATTTGATTCTTCATCTCCCCTATGAGGCACGAATGGGGGGCCCCGTGCAGGGACGTTGGTGCTATCCAATCGAGAGATGTCTAAAGACTATTCGAAAGAAATGTAGAAATAAATGCAAAATCGAGGCTTCCATTGCAGAGGCATACATTCTAGAGGAGGTCTCAAACTTCACAACAACTTATTATGGTGACAAACTGCCGAGCGTGCATAATCCACCCCCTCGTTACAATGATGGCGACAATGAATCGAACCTTAGCATATTTCGAGGCCAACTCGGAAGCGCAAGTGGCTCGACCACCAAGACCCTGACACATGAAGAGTGCCGGCATATCATGCTATACGTATTGACCAACCTTGAAGAGGTGCCGCCATACATGGAACAATTTCTTCATGAATTCTGTCGTCGATCAAGGGACCCCACTCCACAGGAATATGACGCTCTTCTTAGAAAGGGTGCGAGAAATGGGTTGCCCGATTTCATTTCCTGGTTCAAACATAAGGTACGTGCTTAGTTTGTAAAAGAGATACGTCTTTAAACTCAATTTAGCGTCTTTTAACTTGCGAATACTTGCAGGGCCAAAGAGATCCGTCTATGAGTGCCGAGTTGAGACAAGTAGCCAACGACTTTGCTTATAGGGTCAAGAAATATTCTGAGTATGACGTCAATGGATACCGTTTTCGCACAACACACTACGACAAAAGTCGGCCCAATCGGAAAACAACGTGTTCTGGAGTCTTTACGCCGGGCCTTGACAATGTCGATTATTTTGGACGAATCGAAGAAATATATGAGCTCAATTTTTATGGTTCCAAACCTCTTACTCTAGTGATATTCAAATGTCATTGGTTTGACCCTGAAGTGATGAGACGGACACATTCTAATCTTGGGATAGTCAAAATTCGACAAGATTCCACCTTAGCAGGAGACGATGTCTATATCGTGGCCCAACAGGCCACACAAGTGTATTATCTCCCATATGCGTGTCAAACGAAAGAACATCTTAAGGGTTGGGATGTTGTGTATAAGGTATTGCCGCACGGGAGGTTACCTGTTCCTAACGATGAAGATTACAACGTAGACCCGGACACATATGATGGAGAGTTCTTCCAAGAAGATGGGCTAGAAGGGCGATTTGAGATAGACTTAACCGAAGCTATCGGAATGGACGTAGATATTGAAATGGTTGTTGATGATGAGGATGATGAGGTGCAAAATGATAATGACTTAGTAATCCTTGAAGGCAATGACATTAATGACGAACTTGCGTCTTCCGATGGTGTGGAGATTGAAATGCTTGATAGTGATGATGAGAGTTATGATCCGGCTAACCCCGACACATATGAAGATTATTTTTAATCGATGTAATGCTATATGACTTTTTATTTCGCACCTGTTTTTAAATACATCTTTTTATATGTGCTTATTTGTTTACTCTTAATTGCAGGTTGTTGGACAACTATGGTGGGCGGTTTCCTGAGGAGGAGGAGGGGGAGGAGGAGTAGGACGGCGGACGATGCAGAGCAGGCAGCGCAGCAGGACGAGGCAGAGCAGGCAGCGCAGCAGGAGGCGGCGCCTCAGGACGACGACGACCAACAGCAGGACGACGACGACCAGCAGCAGGACGCCTCAGGTTCAGGCGGCTCTAGTTCGAGGAGCATCTACCTGCGAGGCCCCACGAGTCTCCCTCAGCGTCCCATACTTCGGGACAGACGGCCGCTGATTCGGCCGGAAGGGGAGAGGTATGTAACTTTATGTTCTTCATTCTTGTTCATATTATGTGTTCAAAATCATAATGTAAACTAATACTTTTTATTTATCACTTGGACAGGTCTTGGACGGTTTTGGATTATGCTGGGGGTCATCGTCGCCCCCCCAATAACATCCTCGGCCTGCTGTGCAGGGAACACTTCCCTGGACTTGTGGAGTACGCCAGAGTGACGGGCCCATCCTTCACCTTCGACCACTACGCCGTCGCCCCCGATGCAGTAGACCGGGACGACAGGGAATTCAATAACAAGGCGGAGCGGGTGAAGCAAGAGCTGTGGGTAAGTCTTAGTATAATGTAAAATATGTCGCATTCGTTGCAAATTCTTGAAATAATGTATGGATACATCGTTTTTGTATGCAGGATTTCTTCAGATGCGATGCTGGATACGAGGCTAGGGCGGATGTGGTGGCCACCACGAGCTGTAAGAAGCTCGTCGTGGACATGCACTATGAGGCCCGCATCCAGGCCATCATCACCTACCACGGCTCCGTCCTTGGGGAGAAGGTGACCAAAACTCAAGCCCGAACCATGTCGTTGACCAGGGAGCAGTACCTGCAGGTAAAGTCATGCATGTTTGGTACCAGTACTCCATGCATGAATTTTATTTTATCTTCTGATATGCACTTTACGTGTGTACTTTGCAGATGATTCCACATTGGTGCGCCGCACATCCTCTATGCTGGGAGCAGATGGTGGATAGGTGGTGTTCGGCTGAGTGGGACGAGGCGCACACAGCTAGCCGGGAACGGCGTTTGATGATGCAAGGCCCCTCCCACCACCAAGGCAGCCGGAGCCTGGGCCAATATGTCGAAGCATGGGTACGCCACCTTTTTTATTTAGATATATAGCACTAAGTTAGATATTATTTCTAACTATCTCGTTGGTTTTCGTTGCAGTCGGCGTCACATGGTGGCAGGCCTTGCTCCACCTTCTCGGCCTATGCTATGGCCCATAAGGGTAAGGCGACGTCCGACGTCACCTACAACCCGGATGACGGGCCCGAGGCCTACACCAACCCCGCCATCTACAGCCGCCTCCATGACTACACCGCCATGGCGCAGGAGGTCCACGGCCCAGACTATGATCCGAGCACCGAGCCGATCGACACTGATGTGCTCATGAGGGTTGGAAGAGGCAAGAGACATGGGCGGTACTGGATTGCCGACGGGGCAATCGACTCGTCCTCCACTCCCACTCTGTCTCAGGTGAGAGCAAGGAGCACGGGCTCGAGTCCAGCCATACGACCTCGGCACGACAGCTCACAGCATCGCATACAGCAACTCGAGGTTAGTGCTTCTGTAACTCGTCCTTTCTTGAGTTATATACCTTCTCTTTGAGTTACTATAATGTTGGCTTGTAATATTACAGACCCAACTAGAAGAAGAGAGGAGGGAACGTCAAGAGATGGAGGCGAGGATAATGGCGGAGCGAGCGGCGGCTGATCAGAGGATGGCGGAGATGTTCCAGTACATGCAGAGCCTTGGCGCCGCACAGGGCATCCCTCCGCCACCTCCATTGTTCCCTCCAGTTGACCCTACTCTCTTCCACACTCCTGTGAGTATCAAAATTGTAGTTAGATGTTTGTAATGCATCTGGTATAACACATGCAATCTCTTCTTTGTGCAGGGCCAATCTGGGGCGGCATCCAACAACCCTCCGGAAGGGTTCAGCCCAACGCAGCCCCGGTCAAACCGCCCACCTCCATGAGTGTTGTGTTTTCATTGTTTTAGACTTCAGAACTTATGTATAATACTTATGTCTGTGTTTGATACTTATGTGAGAGCTTGCGACGTTTGAGACTTATGTTTGTGTTTAATACTTGTGTTGAACACTTATGTTTGTGATGGATATTTATGTTTGTGGTGACGGTTTTATGTTTGTGTTGGCTATTTATGTCTGTGATGATATCTGTGATGTATATATGTGATATCTTCTGTTTGTGTGGATGGAATACAAAAAACAAACTAAAAAGGTATATGCTGGTCACTTTGCCGAGTGTAACACTCGGCAAAGAGGTGCTTTGCCGAGTGTCTGGGTCATAACACTCGGCAAAGAGCACAGACCTGGGCACCGGCTTAGGTTCTTTGCCGAGTGTTATGTCTCTGGCACTCGGCAAAGAGGTCGTCTTTGCCGAGTGCCGCACAGAACACTCGGCAAAGAACCTGACATGGGGACCCTCCCTGGCGGGTTCTTTGCCGAGTGTCCCACGCGGCACTCAGGAAAGATGGGTTTTTTTGCCGAGTGCTGCCCGGAAGACACTCGACAAAGCTAACTTCTTTGCCGAGTGTCACAAGGGACACTCGGCAAAGCCGCCGTCTCCGTCACCCGGCGCAGTAACGGCCGCTTTTCTTTGCCGAGTGCTGTCTGGCACTCGGCAAAGAGCTTTGCCGAGTGCCCGAGAAAAAGCTCTCGGCAAAGAAGGCTTTGCCGATGCACTGTTCGCCGAGCCTTCTTTGCCGAGTGTAACACTCGGCAAAGCTTTTGCCGAGTGTTTTTAAGGCTTCACCGAGTGCTTCAGGCACTCGGCAAAGCGATTGATTCCGGTAGTGAAATTATGTTCATTCACAGTATGAGTACTCTAATTATTTGTCTAAGCTATAGGCTAGGTTATGAGTTGATTTATTTATTTAAGAGAATAAATAAAAAGGAAATGATAGTGGTACTTAGATGTTTAATTTTGTGAGATTAGTAAAATGTTGTGCATGAATTGATCCCTAATATAATTGAAAGTCGCCTAGAGGGGGGGGGGGTGAATAGGGCGAAACTGAAAATCTCAAAAATAATCACAACTACAAGCCGGGTTAGCGTTAGAAATATAAACGAGTCCGCGCGAGAGGGTGCAAAACAAATCGCAAGCAAATGAAGAGTGTGACACGCGGATTTGTTTTACCGAGGTTCGGTTCTCGCAAACCTACTCCCCGTTGAGGAGGCCACAAAGGCCGGGTCTCTTTCAACCCTTCCCTCTCTCAAACGGTCCCTCGGACCGAGTGAGCTTTTCTTCTTCTCAATCAAACGGGAACAAAACTTCCCCGCAAGGGCCACCACACAATTGGTGCCTCTTGCCTTGGTTACAATTGAGTTTTGAACACAAGAACAAGTGAGAAAGAAAGAAAGCGATCCAAGCGCAAGAGCTCAAAAGAACACGGCAAATCTCTCTCGCTAGTCACTAAAGGCTTGAGTGGAATTGGAGAGGGTTTGATCTCTTTGGTGTGTTTTGCAATGAATGCTAGCTCTTGTATAGTGGTTGGAAGTTGGAAAACTTGGATACAATGAATGGTGGGGTGGTTGGGGTATTTATAGCCCCAACCACCAAACTTGATCGTTGGCTGGAGGCTTCTGTTCGATGGCGCACCGGACAGTCTGGTGCACACCGGACAGTCCGGTGCCCCTGCCACGTCATCAATGCCGTTGGATTCAGACCGTTGGAGCTTCTGACTTCTGGGCCCGCCTGGGTGTCCGGTGCACACTGGACAACAACTGTTCATTGTCCGGTGCGCCGGTATGGGCGCGCCTGACGTCTGCGCGCGCTGTGCGCGCATTAAATGCACCGCAGGTAGCCGTTGGCGCCGAAGTAGCCGTTGCCCCGCTGGTACACCGGACAGTCCGGTGTACACCGGACATGTCCGGTGAATTATAGCGGAGCGGCTACCATGCGAACCCGAGGCTGGCGAGTTCCGGAGGCCGCGCTTCCTTGGAGCACCGGACACTGTCCGGTGTACACCGGACAGTCCGGTGAATTATAGTGCGCCGGCTTCCGAGAATTCCCGAGGGCGAAGAGTTTGAGTTGGAGTCCTCTGGGCGCACCGGACACTGTCCGGTGTACACCGGACAGTCCGGTGCCTTCAGCCAGAGGTGCCTTCGGTTACTTCTTTGCTCCTTTGTTGAATCCAAAACTTGATCTTTTTATTGGCTAATAGTGAACCTTTTGCACCTGTACAACTTATCCACTAGAGCAAACTAGTTAGTCCAATTATTTGTGTTGGGCAATTCAACCACCAAAATTATTTAGGAACCAGGTATAAGCCTAATTCCCTTTCAATCTCCCCCTTTTTGGTGATTGATGCCAACACAAACCAAAGCAAATATAGAAGTGCATAATTGAACTAGTTTGCATAAGGTAAGTGCAAAGGTTGCTTGGAATTGAGCCAATAAATACTTACATGATGCGCATGGATTGTTTTCTTTGTTTTTGACATATTGGACCACGCTTACACCACAAGTTTTGTTTTTGCAAACTCTTTTGTAAATTCTTTTCAAAGTCTTTTTGCAAGATAGTCAAAGGTAAATGAATAAGATTTTGAGAAGCATTTTCAAGATTTGAAATTTTCTCCTATTTGTTTGAAATACTTTTCCTTTGACTAAACAAAACTCCCCCTCAAATAAATTCTCCTCTTAGTGTTCAAGAGGGTTTTAGGACATCAATTTTGAAAATACTACTTGCTCCCTCTTTAGAACACAAAGAGATACCAATTTTGAAATTTACCAAATTGAAAATCATCAAATTTAAAATTAGGGTGGTGGTGCGGTCCTTTTGCTTTGGGCTCATATTTTCTCCCCCTTTGGCATGAATCGCCAAAAACGGAATCATTAGAGCCCAATGAAGTACTTTCTCCCCCTTTGGTCATAAAATGAAAGAGTGAAGATTATACCAAAGTTGGAGAGATGCTCGGAGTGACGGCGAAGAATGAGTGGTAGAGTGGAGTGGAAGCCTTTGTCTTCGCCGAAGACTCCAATTCCCCTTTCAATATACCTATGACTTGGTTTGGAATACACTTGAAAACACATTAGTCATAGCATATATAAAAGAGATATGATCAAAGGTATACATGTGAGCTATGTGTGCAAGTTTAGCAAAAGAAATTCCTAGAATCAAGAATATTGAGCTCATGCCTAAGTCTGGTAAAAGATTGTTCATCAAGTGGCTTGGTAAAGATATCGGCTAATTGATCTTTAGTGTTAATGTATGAAATCTCGATATCCCCCTTTTGTTGGTGATCCCGAAGAAAATGATACCGAATGGCTATGTGTTTAGTGCGGCTATGCTCAACGGGATTATCCGCCATGCGGATTGCACTCTCATTATCACATAGAAGAGGAACTTTGGTTAATTTGTAACCGTAGTCCCGCAGGGTTTGCCTCATCCAAAGCAATTGCGCGCAACAATGACCTGCGGCAATATACTCGGCTTCGGCGGTAGAAAGAGCGACCGAATTTTGCTTCTTTGAAGCCCATGACACCAAGGATCTTCCCAAGAACTGGCAAGTCCCCGATGTGCTCTTCCTATTAATCTTACACCCCGCCCAATCGGCATCCGAATAACCAATCAAATCAAATGTGGATCCCCGAGGGTACCAAAGCCCAAACTTAGGAGTATAAGCCAAATATCTCAAGATTCGTTTTACGGCCGTAAGGTGTGATTCCTTAGGGTCGGCTTGGAATCTTGCACACATGCATATGGAAAGCATAATGTCCGGTCGAGATGCACATAAGTAAAGCAATGAACCAATCATCGACCGGTATACCTTTTGATCCACGGACTTACCTCCCGTGTCGAGGTCGAGATGCCCATTGGTTCCCATGGGTGTCTTGATGGGCTTGGCATCCTTCATTCCAAACTTGCTTAGGACATCTTGAGTATACTTCGTTTGGCTAATGAAGGTGCCCTCATGGAGTTGCTTGACTTGGAATCCTAGAAAATACTTCAACTCTCCCATCATTGACATCTCGAATTTTTGTGTCATGATCCTACTAAATTCTTCACATGTAGATTTGTTAGTAGACCCAAATATAATATCATCAACATAAATTTGGCATACAAACAAATCATTGTCAAGAGTCTTAGTGAATAAAGTAGGATCGGCCTTGCCGACTTTGAAGCCATTTGCAATAAGGAAATCTCTAAGGCATTCATACCATGCTCTTGGGGCTTGCTTGAGCCCATAAAGCGCCTTAGAGAGCCTATAAACATGGTTAGGATACTCACTGTCTTCAAAGCCGGGAGGTTGCTCAACGTATACCTCCTCCTTGATTGGTCCATTGAGGAAGGCACTCTTCACGTCCATTTGATAAAGCTTGAAGCCATGGTAAGTAGCATAGGCCAATAAAATGCGAATTGACTCAAGCCTAGCTACGGGTGCATAGGTTTCACCAAAATCCAAACCTTCGACTTGTGAATACCCCTTGGCCACGAGTCGAGCTTTGTTCCTAGTCACCACACCATGCTCGTCTTGCTTGTTGCGGAAGACCCACTTGGTTCCTACAACATTTTGATTAGGACGTGGAACTAAGTGCCATACCTCGTTTCTTGTGAAATTGTTGAGCTCCTCTTGCATCGCCATCACCCAATCCGAGTCTTGTAGTGCTTCCTCTACCCTGTGTGGCTCAATAGAGGAAACAAAAGAGTAATGTTCACAAAAATGTGCAATACGAGATCGAGTAGTTACCCCCTTATGAATGTCGCCGAGGATGGTGTCGACGGGGTGATCTCGTTGTATTACTTGGTGGATTCTTGGGTGTGGCGGCCTTGATTGTTCATACTCCTTGTCTTCATTATTTGCATCTCCCCCTTGATCGTTGCCGTCATTTTGAGCTGGCTCATCTTCTTGATCTTCTTGTTCAATATCTTGAGGCTCATCCTCAATTTGAGTTGGTGGAGATGCTTGCGTTGAGGAGGATGGTTGATCTTGTGCATGTGGAGGCTCTTCGGATTCCTTAGGACACACATCCCCAATGGACATGTTCCTTAGCGCTATGCATGGAGCCTGTTCTTCACCTATTTCATCAAGATCAACTTGCTCTACTTGAGAGCCGTTAGTTTCATCAAACACAACGTCACAAGAAACTTCAACAAGTCCTGAGGACTTGTTAAAGACTCTATATGCCCTTGTGTTTGAGTCATATCCTAGTAAAAAGCCTTCTACAGTTTTAGGAGCAAATTTAGATTTTCTACCTCTTTTGACAAGAATAAAACATTTGCTACCAAAAACTCTAAAATATGAAATATTGGGCTTTTTACCGGTTAGGAGTTCATAGGATGTCTTCTTGAGGATTCGGTGAAGATATAACCGGTTGATGGCGTAACAGGCGGTGTTGACCGCCTCGGCCCAAAACCGATCCGGTGTCTTGTATTCATCAAGCATGGTCCTTGCCATGTCCAATAGAGTTCGATTCTTCCTCTCCACTACACCATTTTGTTGTGGAGTGTAGGGAGAAGAGAACTCATGCTTGATGCCCTCCTCCTCAAGGAAGCCTTCTATTTGTGAATTTTTGAACTCCGTCCCATTGTCGCTTCTAATTTTCTTGATTCTTAAGCCGAACTCATTTTGAGCCCGTCTCAAGAATCCCTTTAAGGTCTCTTGGGTATAGGATTTGTCCTGCAAAAAGAACACCCAAGTGAAGCGAGAATAATCATCCACAATAACTAGACAGTACTTACTCCCGCCGATGCTTATGTAAGCGATCGGGCCGAATAGGTCCATGTGTAGGAGCTCCAGTGGCCTGTCACTAGTCATGATGTTCTTGTGTGGATGATGAGTGCCAACTTGCTTCCCGGCTTGGCATGCGCTACAAATCCTGTCTTTCTCAAAATGAACATTGGTTAGTCCTAAAATGTGTTCTCCCTTTAGAAGCTTGTGAAGATTCTTCATTCCAACATGGGCTAGTCGGCGGTGCCAGAGCCAACCCAAGTTAGTCTTAGCAACCAAGCAAGTGTCGAGTTCAGCTCTATCAAAATCTACCAAGTATAGCTGACCCTCTAACACTCCCTTAAATGCTATTGAATCATCACTTCTTCTAAAGACAGTAACACCAGTATCAGTAAATAGACAGTTGTAGCCCATTTGACATAATTGGGATACGGAAAGCAAATTGTAATCTAAAGAATCTACAAGAAAAACATTGGAAATAGTATGGTCAGGTGATATAGCAATTTTACCCAATCCTTTGACCAAACCTTGATTTCCATCCCCGAATGTGATAGCTCGTTGGGGATCTTGGTTTTTCTCATAAGAGGAGAACATCTTTTTCTCCCCTGTCATGTGGTTTGTGCACCCGCTGTCGAGTATCCAACTTGAGCCCCCGGATGCATAAACCTACAAAACAATTTTAGTTCTTGACTTTAGGTACCCAAACGGTTTTGGGTCCTTTGGCATTAGATACAAGAACTTTGGGTACCCAAACACAAGTCTTGGAGCCCTTGTGTTTGCCCCCAACAATTTTGGCAACTACCTTGCCGGATTTGTTAGTTAAAACATATGATGCATCAAAAGTTTTGAATGAAATGGCATTATCATTTGATGCATTAGGAATTTTCTTTTTAGGCAACTTGGCACGGGTTGGTTGCCTAGAGCTAGATGTCTCACCCTTATACATAAAAGCATGGTTAGGGCCAGAGTGAGACTTCCTACAATGAGTTCTCCTAATTTTGCTCTCAGGATAGCCGGCAGGGTACAAAATGTAACCCTCGTTATCCTGAGGTATGGGAGCCTTGCCCTTGACAAAGTTAGATAAATTCTTTGGAGGGGCATTAAGTTTGACATTGTCTCCCCTTTGGAAGCCAACGCCATCCTTGATGCCAGGGCGTCTCCCATTATAGAGCATACTTCTAGCAAATTTAAACTTTTCATTTTCTAAGTTATGCTCGGCAATTTTTGCATCTAATAATGCTATATGATCATTTTGTTGTTTAATTAAAGCCATGTGATCATGAATAGCATTGATATCAACATCTCTACATCTAGTACAAATAGAAACATGCTCAACATTAGATGTAGAGGGTTTGCAAGACTTTAGTTCAATAACCTTAGCATGTAATAAATCATTTTTGGTTCTAAGGTCGGAAATAGTAGCTTTGCAAACATCAAAATCTTTAGCCTTAGCAAGCAATTTCTCATTCTCAATCTTAAGGCTAGCAAGAGACTCATTCAATTCATCAATTCTAGCAAGCAAATCAATATTATCATCCTTAGAATTGGAAGTTGAAACATTGCAAATATGTGAATCAACCTTAGCAATTAATCTAGCATTTTCATTTCTAAGGTTGTTAATAGTGTCATGGCATGTGCTTAGCTCACTAGTTAATTTGTTACATTTTTCTACCTCTAGAGCATAAGCATTTTTAACCTTAACATGTTTTTTGTTTTCCTTGATTAGGAAGTCCTCTTGAGAGTCCAAGAGATCATCCTTTTCATGGATGGCATTAATTAGCTCATTTAATTTTTCTTTTTGTTCCATGTTAAGGTTGGCAAAAAGGATACGCAAATTATCTTCCTCATCACTAGCATTATCATCACTAGAAGATTCATATTTAGTGGAGGAGTTAGATTTAACCTTCTTCCTTTTGCCGTCCTTTGCCATGAGGCACTTGTGGCCGACGTTGGGGAAGAGGAGTCCCTTGGTGACGGCGATGTTGGCGGCGTCCTCGTCGGAGGAGGACTCGGTGGAGCTCTCGTCGGAGTCCCACTCCCGGCAAACATGGGCATCGCCGCCCTTCTTCTTGTAATACTTCTTCTTTTCTCTCCTCTTTCCCTTCTTGTCGTCGCCCCTGTCACTGTCACTAGACATAGGACATTTTGCAATAAAGTGACCGGGCTTACCACACTTGTAGCAAACTTTCTTGGAACGGGACTTGTAATCCTTCCCCTTCCGTTGCTTGAGGATTTGCCGAAAGCTTTTGATGATTAGGGCCATCTCCTCATTGTCGAGCTTGGAGGCGTCAATTGGTTGTCTACTTGGTGTAGACTCCTCCTTCTTCTCCTCGGTTGCCTTGAAGGCCACCGGTTGCGCCTCGGATGTGGAAGGTTCGTCAAGCTCGTTGATCTTCTTTGAGCCCTTAATCATGCATTCAAAGCTCACAAAATTCCCGATAACTTCCTCGGGGGTCATTAGTGGATATCTAGGATTACCACGAATTAATTGAACTTGAGTGGGGTTAAGGAAAATAAGTGCTCTTAAAATAACCTTAACCACCTCGTGGTCATCCCATTTTTTGCTCCCGAGGTTGCGCACTTGGTTAACCAAGGTCTTGAGTCGATTGTACATGTCTTGTGGCTCCTCCCCTTGGCGAAGACGAAAGCGACCGAGCTCCCCCTCGATCGTTTCCCGCTTGGTGATCTTGGTGAGTTCATCACCCTCGTGCGCCGTCTTGAGTAGGTCCCAAATCTCTTTTGCATTCTTCAAACCTTGCACTTTGTTGTATTCCTCCTTGCTAAGAGAGGCAAGGAGAATGGTTGCGGCTTGGGAGTTGAAGTGCTCGATTTGGGCCACTTCGTCCGTGTCATAATCCTCATCCCCTATTGATGGTACCTGTACTCCAAACTCAACAACATTCCATATACTTTTGTGGAGTGAGGTTAGATGAAATTTCATTAAATCACTCCACCTAGCATAATCTTCGCCATCAAAAGTCGGCGGTTTGCCTAATGGAACGGAAAGTAAAGGAGTATGTCTAGATGTACGGGGATAGTTTAAGGGAATCTTACTAAACTTCTTGCGCTCTTGGCGCTTAGAAGTTACGGACGGTGCATCGGAGTCGGAGGTGGATGTTGATGAAGTGTCGGTCTCGTAGTAGACCACCTTCCTCATCTTCTTGTGCTTATCCCCACTCCGATGCGGCTTGTGAGAAGAAGATTTTTCTTTCTTCTCCTTGTGGTGAGAAGAGGAAGATCTCTTCTCCTTCCGCTTGGAGGAGTTCTTCTTCTTCTCCCTTCTCTTGGTGCGGGACTCTTCCGATGAAGTGCTCCCTTGGCTTGTAGTGGGCTTGTTGTCGCCGGTCTCCATCTCCCTCTTGGTGTGATCTCCCGACATTACTTCGAGCGGTTAGGCTCTAATGAAGCACCGGCCTCTGATACCAATTGAAAGTCGCCTAGAGGGGGGGGGGGGGTGAATAGGGCGAAACTGAAAATCTCAAAAATAATCACAACTACAAGCCGGGTTAGCGTTAGAAATATAAACGAGTCCGCGCGAGAGGGTGCAAAACAAATCGCAAGCAAATGAAGAGTGTGACACGCGGATTTGTTTTACCGAGGTTCGGTTCTCACAAACCTACTCCCCGTTGAGGAGGCCACAAAGGCCGGGTCTCTTTCAACCCTTCCCTCTCTCAAACGGTCCCTCGGACCGAGTGAGCTTTTCTTCTTCTCAATCAAACGGGAACAAAACTTCCCCGCAAGGGCCACCACACAATTGGTGCCTCTTGCCTTGGTTACAATTGAGTTTTGAACACAAGAACAAGTGAGAAAGAAAGAAAGCGATCCAAGCGCAAGAGCTCAAAAGAACACGGCAAATCTCTCTCGCTAGTCACTAAAGGCTTGAGTGGAATTGGAGAGGGTTTGATCTCTTTGGTGTGTTTTGCAATGAATGCTAGCTCTTGTATAGTGGTTGGAAGTTGGAAAACTTGGATACAATGAATGGTGGGGTGGTTGGGGTATTTATAGCCCCAACCACCAAACTTGATCGTTGGCTGGAGGCTTCTGTTCGATGGCGCACCGGACAGTCTGGTGCACACCGGACAGTCCGGTGCCCCTGCCACGTCATCAATGCCGTTGGATTCAGACCGTTGGAGCTTCTGACTTCTGGGCCCGCCTGGGTGTCCGGTGCACACCGGACAACAACTGTTCATTGTCCGGTGCGCCGGTATGGGCACGCCTGACGTCTGCGCGCGCTGCGCGCGCATTAAATGCACCGCAGGTAGCCGTTGGCGCTGAAGTAGCCGTTGCCCCGCTGGTACACCGGACAGTCCGGTGTACACCGGACATGTCCGGTGAATTATAGCGGAGCGGCTACCACGCGAACCCGAGGCTGGCGAGTTCCGGAGGCCGCGCTTCCTTGGAGCACCGGACACTGTCCGGTGTACACCGGACAGTCCGGTGAATTATAGTGCGCCGGCTTCCGAGAATTCCCGAGGGCGAAGAGTTTGAGTTGGAGTCCTCTGGGTGCACCGGACACTGTCCGGTGTACACCGGACAGTCCGGTGCCTTCAGCCAGAGGTGCCTTCGGTTACTTCTTTGCTCCTTTGTTGAATCCAAAACTTGATCTTTTTATTGGCTAATAGTGAACCTTTTGCACCTGTACAACTTATCCACTAGAGCAAACTAGTTAGTCCAATTATTTGTGTTGGGCAATTCAACCACCAAAATTATTTAGGAACCAGGTATAAGCCTAATTCCCTTTCAATAATTTTGTCTCTCACTGAAATTGGTGGCACTAAATAATATAGTCCATAAAATCTAGGGAATAACTAATCTCTAATTAGGTTAAACCCTAACATTTAAGTCTACCCTTTATGTTCATAGTGTCTTATCAAACTTGTGTTCACTTTGATGGTACATGTTTGGTGTGCTGTTCATTTGTACTTTCCAAATGTATTGATTGTATGATCGCTTTATTTAGACAACGAGTAGCCCGTGGTTCCTGAGTGTGTTGCCGAAGACCTTCCTGAGCAACAACCTGGTGAAGGCAAGTGTCCTCTGACCTATTATGTCCTATCTACTTTATAATTCACCGTCCCGCATTACATTATTGAAACTTAAATATTGACTAGTCTGTATTTACCTTATCCTTGTTTACCTTTTGGGTTATCATGGTTAGCTTTATGCTATTGCTTTACTTTAATCAATGAACATGATGTGAATACTTATGATACGATGATGTTATCCCGATTATGTTCTAGTGATACTTTAAGGGACTCAGGCCATTTTCCTGAGTACCTCTCCGTAAGGACCTGTTTGGGGAGCGACACCCGGGATAACAGTGCAACCATGAGGGTGGAATGGGACGCCCTTAGCTGATTAATTAGAGGAACCGGAGGAGTAGTTGGCTTGGCCATAGGGCTGTCAATGGGGTTCGGGCACAATACTTGCTCTGCCGAGGCTGGCTGCTCTTGATTTGGTTTTGTTAGTCATCCTTCCTTTGGGGAGAGGTATTGTGTTTATCAAACCGGAGAAACCTAACGGGCGGCTATGACCTCTGGGAAGTCTTTGTAAAGGCTACGTAGTGATACCCTGCCAGGCCACCTAGGTAGTGGTCAATGGAGATTGGCTCTTCTCGGGAAGAATGGGAATCATGGCTTGTGGGTAAAGTATGTGACCTCTGCAGAGTGTTAGAAACTAGTATATCAGCCGTGCTCACGTTTAAGAGTAGCCTTGGGATCCTCTTTGATTAGAAGAACTTTGGTTACTTTTATGATGATGATTAATAATGATGGTTATAATTATGATCTCTGGTATTTCCTCTTGGAGGGAGTACATTTGGGTAATAATGGGGTTTATTACTATAACTTGACTCTACTATTAGTAATAAATATTTGACCAACTAAAAGCAACTGCTTAACCCGAACTCCACATACAGCTAGTCTATTTTAGCCAAACGGGACATTTGCTGAGTACATTGATGTGTACTCAGCCTTGCTTTACAAACCACCCACCCCAGGTTGTTGTAGCATCCCAAAAATTCAAATCTTGAATTTTTTCCAAACTCACTCTAAAGTCAAAATGAATTTTAAATTTCATTTCAAAATGTTTATTTGCGAGTTGATATCAACAAATAAAACATAGTGGTATATATTCTCTCCAAAATCCTCCTCAAAATATCCTACAAATATTTCCCCAGTGATCCCCCTCAAATTCTGTCCATAAATAATGCCCAAATATTCCACCGATAATTCTATAAATATTTTCCTCCTGAGAAATACCTTCAGAATCATTTTTAAAGTCCCTACAAATATTTTCTTCATAATTTTCCTCATGCTCATACGTATACATACACCTCCGGTGTCTTACAGTGAGCTCTACAAGCTAATTACACTTATACAAGACAAATAGATGCTTATCTCCCACTAAGCCTCGCATCCTCCCACTAATCCTCGCCTCCTCCCCCTAATCCCCTCCACCTAGCCTATAAATAGAGGGGCAAGGGCCTCCTTTCAAGCCACCCCAAGCCATTTCATGGCAACTCTCTCCCCCCACACATGCCAACTCCATCTCCCACACAAGCACACACTAGCACAAGGATCGTTCGGTCGTTCTTCGATCGTTCGTCCACCTGTTCTTAGTTTGTTCGTTCGTTTGTCCGATCGTTCATGATTCGTTCGTCCGTCCGTCTGATCGTTCGATCGTTTGTCCATTTGTTCGTCCAAATAATCTTCGTTTAGCCGTTATGCTGCCGAAATTCCGATCATTTGTTCGTCCGTTTGTTCATAGTTCCTATTCATCGTTCGTTCATACGACTATTCATCATTACTATTCACCATTACTATTCATCGTTACTTTCACTGTTACTATTCATCGATGATATCTATCGTTACTATTTCACTGTCGCTATTCATCGTTACTATTCATCGGTCATCCGATCACCCCAAATTTCAACTGTTCATCCATCATGTTGCCCAGTTCACCTAAGACCTGCCAGACCAATATTCCAGTCATACGAACTCTGGTGACTCTGATTTTCCTTCTAGTAAGAACTTTCCATCTAGTGACCCATCCCAGATTTCTCCAAGTTGAGCATGCTTAACTTTGAGATTCCTTCGATCCAGGCTTCCAAACTCAGATTCCAATAATTCTTGTTTCTGAATTCTTATCAAATTATTCTCTATCCAACCATGTCATCCCTTAAGCATGGTTCATATTCCAGAAAACTCCCAAAATACTATTGTTCCATATTCTGCATAACTCCCCTGTTCAGACTAAGTCAAACGATTCATTCATCACTATTCTCACCAATAGTGAACCCTACTGTACTACACCACATACACCCAGCTATAAATACACCCAGCTACCCTCTCCCTCTCCACAAACTCAACATCAACCAAGGCAAACACCCCACCCACTTAGTTACTCCGCTCCGCCGGCTATGCGCATAGTGTCGCTTCGCCTCCAATCCACCCTCCTAGTAAGCACCTCCACTCCACCACAAGTAATACCACAACACCACTTGACACAGATTCTGCTCAAGACTCTACCCATCCATATATCTCTATTTTGATCACTATACTAAATATTTGTTGATATACTTGCTGGTTTGTATGTTTGCTTGTTCATGTTGCATAGTGAAAGTCACCTAGAGGGGGGGTGGATAGGCAGAAACTGAAATTTACAACTTTAAACACACTACAAGCCAGGGTTAGCATTAGAATAAAATCCTAGTCCGAGAGAGAGGGAAAAACAAATCAACCAAGAGAATAAAGCGGATGACACGGTGATTTGTTTTACCGAGGTTTGGTTCTAAAGAACCTAGTCCCCGTTGAGGTGGTCACAAAGACCAGGTCTCTTTCAACCCTTTTCCCTCTCTCAAACGGTCACCTAGACTGAGTGAGGCTTCTTTCTTAATCTCACAGGTCACTTAGACCCCGCAAGGATCACCACACAATTGGTGTCTCTTGCCTCGCTTACAAAGCTTGAGAGTAAGAAGTGATAAAAGAAAAAAAAGCCAAGCCAAGCAAACAAGAGCAACAAAGAAACACAAATGATCCTCTCATAAGTCCTAATGCGCTAGAGTTGAATTGGGGACTTTGAGCGGATCGATCACTTGAATTGTGTCTTTGGAGTGGAGTCTATTGCTCTTGTATTGAATGCAATGTGTTGAATGCTTGGATGGTTGGAGTGGAGGTGGTTGGGGGGTATTTATAGCCCTCAACCACCAATTCAACCGTTGGGGGTGGCTGCTGTCGATGGGCGCACCGGACAGTCCGGTGCGCCAGCGGACACTGTCCGGTGCGCCAGCCACGTCACCCAACCGTTAGGGTTCTGACGCAGTCGATCGTTGGAGCGCTGACTTCTGGTGCACCGGACAGTCCGGTGCCGCACCGGACAACCACTATTCACTGTCCGGTGCGCCTCTGACGGCTGCTCTGACTTCTACCACATACTGTAGCGCTGTCAGGGCACTGTGCAGTCGACCGTTGCGCTAGAGAGCCGTTGCTCCGCTTGGTGCACCGGACAGTCTGGTGGCACACCGGACAGTCCGGTGAATTATAGCGGAGTGGCGCTGGAGAAACCCGAAGGTGAAGAGTTTGGACTTGTACGGTCCTGGTGCATCGGACACTGTCCGGTGGCACACTGGACAGTCCGGTGCGCCAGACCAGGGCACACTTTGGTTTCTTTTGCTCCTTTCTTTTTGAACCCTAACTTGATCTTTTTATTGGTTTGTGTTGAACCTTTATGCACCTGTAGAATATATAATCTAGACCAAACTAGTTAGTTCAATATTTGTGTTGGGCATTCAACCACCAAAATTATTTATAGGAAAAGGTTAAACCTATTTCCCTTTCAATCTCCCCCTTTTTGGTGATTGATGCCAACACAAACCAAAGCAAATATATAAGTGCAGAATTGAACTAGTTTGCATAAGGTAAGTGCATAGGTTGCTTGGAATTAAACCAATTTGTAGTTTCACTAGATATGCATGGTTTGGTTTCTTTTATTCAACATTTTGGACCACATTTGCACCACTTGTTTTGTTTTTGAAAATTCTTTTGGAAAATCTTCTCAAAGTCTTTTTGCAAATAGTCAAAGGTATATGAATAATATTTCGAGAAGCATTTTCAAGATTTGAAATTTTCTCCCCCTGTTTCAAATGCTTTTCCTTTGACTAAACAAAACTCCCCCTAAATGAAATTCTCCTCTTAGCTTTCAAGAGGATTTTAGTAGATGTCAATTGGAACTTATACTTGGGATGCTTTTGAAAATGTATTAATTGAAAATCAACATACCAATTTGAAATATATTAACTAAAAATTTCATCATAAGATACCAATTGAAAAGACAAACATGAATCATCATTTCAAAATTATTTGAAGTTTGGTGGTGCGGTCCTTTTGCTTTGGGCTAATACTCTCTCCCCCTTTGGCATTAATCGCCAAAAATGGAGACTTTGTGAGCCCTTAATGCTTTTCTCCTCCATTGGTACAAGTAAATATGAGTGAAAGATTATACCAATTTGAGAGTGATGTGGAGTGATGGTGAAGGGTAAATGATACCGATAGAGTGGAGTGGAAGCCTTGTCTTCGCCGAAGACTCCATTTCCCTTTCAAGCTACGACTAAGCATAGTAATGCACTTGAAAACACATTAGTCATAGTTATAAAAGAGATATGATCAAAGGTATATAAATGAGCTATGTGTGCAAAGTTTCAATCAAAGTTCCGAGAATCAAGTATGTTTAGCTCATTCCTAAGTTTGGTAAAGGTTTTCTCATCTAAAGGCTTGGTAAAGATACCGGCTAATTGTTCTTTGGTGCTAACATAAGCGATCTCGATATCCCCCTTTATTGGTGATCCCTCAAAAAGTGATACCGAATATCTATGTGCTTAGTGCGGCTGCGTTCAACGGGATTATCCACCATGCGGATTGCACTCTCATTGTCACATAGGAGAGAGACTTTGCTCAATTTGTAGCCATAGTCCCTGAGGGTTTGCCTCATCCAAAGTAATTGCGCACAACAATGACCTGCGGCAATGTACTCGTCTTAGGCGGTCAACAATGTACTCAGCCAAACAATGACCATACGGAAAGCATAATGTTCGGTCGAGATGCACATAAATAGAGTAAAGATCCTATCATCGACCGGTATACCTTTTGATCTACGGATTTACCTCCCGTGTCGAGGTCGAGATGCCCATTTGTTCCCATGGGTGTCTTGTTTGGTTTGGCATCCTTCATTCCAAACTTGGTAAGTATGTCTTGAATGTACTTTGTTTGGCTGATGAAGGTGCCCTCTTGGAGTTGCTTGACTTGAAATCCTAGGAAGTACTTCAACTCCCCCATCATCGACATCTCGAATTTTTGTATCATGATCCTACTAAAATCTTCACATGTAGATTTGTTAGTAGACCCAAATATGATATCATCAACATAAATTTGGCATACAAACAAATCTTTTGCAATAGTTTTACTAAAGAGTCTAGGATCGGCTTTTTTGACTTTGAAGCCATTAGTGATAAGAAAATCTTGCAGGCATTCATACCATGCTCTTGGGGCTTGCTTGAGCCCATAAAGCGCCTTTGAGAGTTTATACACATGGTTAGGGTACTCACTATCTTCAAAGCCGGGAGGTTGCTCAACATAGACCTCTTCCTTGATTGGTCCATTGAGGAAGGCACTTTTCATGTCCATTTGGTAAAGCTTAAAGCCATGGTAAGTAGCATAGGCAAGTAATATACGAATTGACTCAAGCCTAGCTACGGGTGCATAGGTTTCACCGAAATCCAAACCTTCGACTTGTGAATAGCCCTTGGCCACAAGTCGGGCTTTGTTCCTTGTCACCACACCATGCTCATCTTGCTTGTTGCGGAATACCCATTTGGTACCTACAACATTTTGGTTAGGGCATGGAACTAAATGCCATACCTCATTCCTCGTGAAGTTATTGAGCTCCTCTTGCATTGCCAACACCCAATCCGAGTCTCTTAGGGCATCCTCCACCTTGTATGGCTCAATAGAGGACACACAAGAGTAATGTTCACAAAAATGAGTGACTCGAGATCGAGTGGTTACCCCCTTATGAATATCACCAAGAATGGAGTTGACAGGGTGATCTCTTTGAATCGCTTGATGGACTCTTGGGTGTGGCGGTCTTTGACCCTAAATCTCCTGATCATCTTCCTCCTCTTGTTCAACTTCATCCCCCCTTGATCATTGTCCTCCTCTTGAGGTGGCTCATCCTCTTGATCTTCATCTTCATTGTCTTATGCCTGATCCTCATCTTGGGTTGGTGGAGATGCTTGCATGGAAGATGATGGTTGATCTTGTGCTTGAATTGGCTCTTCGGGTTCCTTAGGACACACATCCCCAATGGACATGTTCCTTAGCACGATGCATAGAGCCTCTTCATCATCTAGCTGATCAAGATCAACTTGCTCTACTTGAGAGCCATTAGTCTCATCAAACACAATGTCACAAGAAACCTCAACTAATCCAGTGGATTTGTTGAAGACTCTATATGCCCTTGCGTTTGAGTCATAACCAAGTAAAAAGCCTTCTACAGCCTTAGGAGCAAATTTAGATTTTCTACCTCTTTTAACAAGAATAAAACATTTGCTACCAAAGACTCTAAAATATGAAACATTGGGCTTTTTACCGGTGAGGAGTTCATAAGATGTCTTCTTGATGATTCGGTGAAGGTAGAGCCGGTTGATGGAGTAGCAGGCGGTGTTAATTGCCTCGGCCCAAAACCGGTCCGAAGTCTTGTACTCATCAGGCATGGTCCTCGCCATGTCCAATAGAGTTCTATTCTTCCTCTCCACTATACCATTTTGTTGAGGTGTGTAGGGAGAAGAGAACTCATGCTTGATGCCCTCATCCTCAAGAAAGCCTTCAATTTGAGAGTTCTTGAACTCCGTCCCATTATCGCTTCTTATTTTCTTGATCCTCAATCCGAACTCATTTTGAGCTCGTCTCAAGAATCCCTTTAAGGTCTCTTGGGTTTGTGATTTTTCCTGCAAAAACAATACCCAAGTGAAGCAAGAATAATCATCCACAATTACAAGACAATACTTACTCCCGCCGATGCTTATGTAAGCGATCGGGCCGAATAAATCCATGTGGAGTAGTTCAAGCGACCTGTCGACCGTCATGATGTTTGTTGGTGACTTGTTCTCAAATTCTATGAGTTAAGAACAAGGCAACACAAAATGTTAAAGGTTAATACCCTTCGTCCTTCGACGCATTATTTCCCTTAGGATATAATGATCTTCAGACGAAGGTCATGAAGGACATACCTTCATCATCGCAATACATGTTAATGAAAGAAGAAGCATATGAAATATAGGAGACAACATGAATAATCATATGAAATTATTAATATCCCTTATTTATATTATAATGGAT
This sequence comes from Zea luxurians, assembly GCA_029449295.1. NCBI lineage: Eukaryota > Viridiplantae > Streptophyta > Magnoliopsida > Poales > Poaceae > Zea > Zea luxurians. The sequence goes on along the minus strand of JAOPSE010000820.1, from coordinate 214,796 downwards.
AAACAAAAACAATATTGAATTACATTTATACCTTCGGCTTGACAGAAGGTAAAAGTCCAAGCGTGACGCACAGACAAATACAAGTCAGTGTGAACAGTACGGGGGTACTATTCATCTATTTATAGGCACAGGGCACAGCCTGTGTAAAATTACATCCATGCCCTCTATGTTTACTATTGACTTAATGACAATCCAATAAGGACTAGATAGCCTTTTCCCCTTTAAGTCGGTTCCTTTTTCTGCCGTTGAGCCGAAGCTTCCTTGCGTATAGCTTCGGAACTGGTTCAACCTTTGTCTCGACCATGCTTTTCATATTATGTACAACTTTATTACGAGTCTGAAGTTTCCTGTACGTATATTACACTTGGGAAACATTGTTAGTCATGTTTTTGAGGACCTTCAGAAGACGAAGGCCCCCAACAGTAGCCCCTCGCAGTATTAATTTGTTATAACAACAAATTCAGACTGAGACATGAACGAAGGCCTTAAGCCGAAGGTCCAAAAAACTCCTTCCCTTTGCTAGAATAGCAATACTCAATGACAGACAGGGCCCACCAAGTTGCAACGCACTGGGCGTATAAATATAAACCATAGCGGCAGCATTTGATACGCCATTTCCACCATTTGCATTATTTTGTCAAACTTTTTAGCTCTTGCTCACTAGCTCTTGCCTGATTTTCAAGCTTTTCGAGCTTCGGTTTAAGGACGTGTTTTCACCATGTCTGGGGAGAAAATGAGTGAAGAAAAGAAAATGACTGTGGAAATGAAGGTAACTGAGGAGACGAAGTTGTTTGAAGAAAAGAGAACTGTGGATCCTTTTATCGCCGGGTTTGTTGAGTCTATGTCAAAAACAAACACAGAGAAGATTACTAAAGAGATTCTAGAAGGTTTGTCTGAAGACACTGATGATAGTGATAGTTATGATGTGGAGAGTGGAGACGAAGATTCTGAAGATCGGCCCTGGCGGCCAAGCCATACTGTCTTCGGAAAATCAACTATTAAACAGAGTCATCTTAACAATATGAGAGGAAGGTATTTCCGTGACATGTCTATCGTGAGAGCTGGCGGAGACAACACCGCCCCTGCCCCTGAGGAAAATGAAGTTGTTATCTTCTGAAGCTTTTTTAAGGCTGGTCTCCGGTTTCCTTTGAGCAAGTTTGTAGTTGAAGTGTTGAAGATCTACCAGATCTTCCTTCATCAGATCATCCCTGAAGCTATAATGAGGATGGGGATTTTTGTCTGGGCTGTAAGGAGTCAGGGGCTAGAGCCAAGCGCAAAGTGCTTCTGTAGTATGCACGAGCTTTTATATGAGACGAAGGCTACTAGCAAAGAACAGTACCACAACAACTTCGGTTGTTATGGATTTATTGCTCGCCCCAACGCAAGCCACCCGGTGCCAACATCTCGGAAGAGATGGCCCGAAGCCTGGATGGAGTGGTTTTATGTGAAGAATGATTTAAAGGCAAGGGAAGACATTAAAGAAATCATCCAGCGCCCCATCTGGTCCCGCTTCGGCCTCTGAAGGCCGAAGATGGAAATTGATGACACTATCGAAGCGTGTCAGAGGGCTTTCATCACTGTGTGTGCCTTAATTGGCACAAGGGATCTGATTCAAGAGCATATATCCTTCAGAGTATGGCCACTTGTGGAGAGCTGGGATATGCCGAAGGAGACCACTACCGACTCTAATGAGGGTGGTCTGGTCCGACTGAAGTATACCTTCCAATTTAGGGAGAAGTTTGATGAGCCAAACGACGACTGGTTGAAGTGCATCGAAGCTACCAGTGATGAGATGCTTGGAGCATACTCCAAGGCCGAAGATAATGCTCTGTCCGCAGCCTTTGGAGGCCAGGGTAAGAAAAGATTAAACAGGGTATTTGATGCTATTGGCTTCGTATACCCTGATTACCGCTACCCGCTGCGAGGGCAAGAGAAAAAGAGGAAGATTGCTGCTTTGGTCACCCCAGCTGAGCCTATGCCGAAGAGCAAAAAGGTGAAGGTTCTGACCCACCGGCCGCGTTATATTGAACCGGCCGTGGTGCCTGAATTTGGCGCAGGGTCCTCTTCAGTAGTCGAAGCAACACAAACTGCTTCGATTGCACAAAGCGCTGAAGAGCCAATCATAGAGCCGAAGGCACATACAGTCAAGCCAGTCGAAGATAAGGTTGAGCCAAAGGTTGAAGAAACAATAAAATGCCAAAAACTATGAGCCCTCCGACAGAGGCAAAACTGCCGAAGGTGCAAAAGGCTTCTGCCGCAACTCCCAAGAGGAGGAGGATGGCCAACGTGCTGGATGCTATGCTAGAGACTACAAAGGCCTTGAGCCCTGCTCCTACAAAGAAAATTGTCGAAGCTGTCAAAACGCCAACCGAAATCGAAACTAGGCAAGCAGAAGTCGAAGCTACGCAAACCTAGACTAAAGCCGAAGCTAGGCCTTCAATGCCCACCGAGATGGAGCCTGCCGCGCTTGAGGAAAAAACGACAGAGCAGATTACACCTAAAAAGATTGAAGCTCCTGCTCCCGAATCTTCTAACAAAAACGATGACTACATTATTCATCATGCTTCGGGAAAGAAACTATCCCAAGAAGAAATACTAGAAGCCAGACACTACGCCCAAAGATTGAAATATCCGAAGGGGGCCCTAGTGTTCAATGGTAGTAACGAAGAAGATTTTCTGTATTGTCTCCCGGATAACAAAGAAATATCTGTTTGCCGGGAGATAGGTAAAAGCATAGGATTCCTGAAGCTAGAAGACGACCTTTCGATTTTGTCAAAGGATGAACTTGCTGACAGCCTAGCATACAACAGTATAAAGGTATAGAAGTTGACTTTGAATTTTATAATGGAGTATTTTATTTGCCATGCTCAATTATTTCTTCGTTTTTATAGGGCTTGATTCTTAGCAATGCCCTGAGGGCACAGAAGAATATTGAAGGCGAAGGCTATACCATGGCCCTAAATAACCTTTGTTCAGAGGTGATTGAATTGAGAAACAAAGGTCTTGAAAAAGACAAAATCTTAATTTCATTGGTAAACAAAGTGAAGGAAGACGAAGCTAGTTTCAAAGCTCAGGCCGAAGCCTAGAAAACTGAAATTGAAGACCTTCGAAAAGAACTGGCCGAAGCTATGGAAAACTGCGCACTCGCACAGGCTAACCAAGAAATTAGCGAATATTGGAAAAATCATCTGGAGAAAAATGTTGAAGAACTTCGCACATCCAAGGAAAGGTGTTTTGAGAAATCCTTGGATTGCGTGAAGAAAATAAAAGCTAGCTTCGCCAAGGTGGGTGCCTACTCTGCTGAAGAAAACTTCATACGAGGCGACCCCGAAGGCGCCGTTGAATGGATTAGTGGAGAAGCCAAAACCTTTGAAGAAATTTTGAGTGATCGTGGGGATGTTTGCGTGTTTTCCGGCGCGCGGGGAATTTCAGCCATCTTGGAGAAGGTCGGATGCGATCACATTAAAACCATAGCTCAGGCCGAAGCCGCCTTCTCCATAGATGATACGAAGGATCCTTCAGCTAAAGCAACCTTGATGGGCGGAAAATTCTATAATGATATCTAGGTGAATGGTGGCCGAGAGATGGCCCATGAGATTATTAAAAAGAGTGAAAAAGACACCCATGACGCCAGAGCAGAAGCAAAGTGAGCTGAAGAGGCTGTAGAACGTGAAAGGCGTATAAGTATTATTTTTTGGTTTTTTAGCTTCGGAATTTGCTTGTGGCTTCGAACTAATCAATTTTTTCCTACTTCAGCTGAACTATCTCCGCCGCCAGAACCGCACGATCCCCTAGCTGATCCAAAAATGAAGGAAGCGCTGGACATCATAAACATGGCTGAATCCATTATCGACGAAGTTGTTAATAAATTACTGAACGAAGTTACAGAGAAAGTTCTTAAAGAGGAATAGATTGTGTTGTAATAGTAGCTGGAATGTATGGAACAATTTAAATAAGACTAAGCTTTTATTGTAACCAGGCTGTAACATTTGATGTGTGTAACTTTGAATCGAATATGTAAATTATTGTAATTTATTTCTTTTGCGATGCATGAAACTTACGTACATACTGTTTTTGAGCCTTCGGCGAAAAAACACCTTCCCTTCTTTTCATGCTTCGTAAAGAAAAAGATTCACGCTTCGTAAAGATAGATATCCATGCTTCATAAAGAAAAGCCCCTTCTTGTGACAAGGCTGATAAAACTATATTTCCCGAAGCTTACTTCGTGCCTTAGCACCTTTTCATTTTGACGAAGCATTTTCCGAAGATCAGCTCCGTATTCAATCCTCATGTCATTGATGCAATATGATGTATGATGTGATGTTATGCGAAATGATGTGATGATATGATGCAAAATAATGAGGATGCCGAAGACACACACCCACACTGGAACACGCAAGCTCTGCATCCCCTTAGGAACGACTTTTGAGCTTCTTCACCTTCTATTTCGGTGATATAAGTTCTGCATCCCCTTAGGAACGTCTTTTGAACTTCTTCACCTTCTATTTCGATGGTATAAGTTCTGCATCCCCTTAGGAATGACTTTTGAACTTCTTCGCCTTATATTTCGGTGGTATTTGGCTCTGCATTCCCTTTGGAACGACTTTTGAGCAGAAAACTTACGCTGTGCTCCCTTAGGAACGACTTTTTGTAGCTTCGTCAATTTCGGCTCTACATTCCCTTAGGAATGACTTTTGAGCACAAAACTTACACTGCGCTCCCTTAGGAACGACTTTTTTGTAGCTTCGTTTATGTTGGTTCTGCATTCCCCTAGGAATGACTTTTAAGCTTCGTAAATCTGTGGAGAATATATATTTCATTCTGATAGAAGCAAAATCATTACACGAAATTAAAACTAAGTTTTCATTGCTTGTTCCTTATTCAAAAAGTAAAATGGCCTAGAAGGTAAAAGTATTTCAAAAGCAGGATATTGATCAGTATATGTGTTTCGATTCTGGTACAGTACTATTGACTGTACGAGCTTCGGACTCCTCCCTGAAGTCACGTTGTTGTTGGGAATGTTAGCGCCCTTTTGGCTGCTGGCTTCGGGAATAGGTAGGCTGCAGTGGTGGTGGCGGTGGGAGCTGAGGCCAAGAAGCTTGTGAATGGCTTGCCGAAGCAACAAAAGCTGCTGTTTGGTTTCCCACATATTCTGGTATGTAAGGAGAGTGGCACGAAGCAGTATGTAAGACCTGCTTCGGCTGATTCTGCCGAGCTTCGGCTTCGGCAATGTATTTTTGCTTCAGAATAGTGATTTGGCACGTTCTTGTAGTGTGGCCCTTGTCTTCACCACAGAATAAACAATAAATTTTTCTGGGCTGATCCCCATATCTTCCTCCGAAGCCCCTACCTCCTCTGCCCCTTGGAGCTGGTGGCCTGAAGGAGCTTTGCTGCTGTCCTGAAGACTGTGTGGTGTGCTGTGACCTCTGAAGCTGGCTTCCTTTGTCATCATTCTGACTAGAGCTGTGTATTGACCTGACATGCCTAGGGTGGATTCTTCCTCCGAAGCCCCTAGTCATCTCAGAGATTCTATACGCTTCCTCCCTTCTTTAGCGAAAGTCGTTGTCAGCTCGGATGTACTCATCCATTTTCTGAAGCAGCTTCTCCAGAGTCTAGGGGGCTTCTTGGCAAAGTATTGAGCCGTAGGCCCTGACCGAAGACCTTTGATCATGGCCTCAATGACGATTTCATTGGGCACTATAGGCGCTTGTGCTCTCAGTCGCAAGAACCTTCGGACATATGCCTGAAGGTATTCCTCATGGTCTTGTGTACACTGGAACAAGGCCTGAGCTGTGACAGGCTTCGTCTAAAAGCCTTGAAAACTGGTAATCAGCATGTCCTTGAGCTTTTGCCATGATGAGATTGTCCCTGGCCGAAGAGAAGAGTACCATGTCTAGGCCATGTTTTGGACTGCCGTGACGAAGGACTTTGCCATGACGGCTGCATTGCCTCCATATGAGGTTATTGTTGCCTCATAGCTCATCAAGAATTGCTTTGGGTCCGAGTGCCCATCGTACATGGGTAGCTGAGGTGGCTTGTAGGATTGTGGCCATGGGATAGCCTGCAATTCTGCTGCTAGGGGAGAAGCATCATCAAAAGTAAAGCTACCATGATTAAAATCATCGTACCATTCATCTTCGTTGAACGAGCCCTCTTGACGAAGCTCTTGGGACTGGGGCCTTTGGTCGTGATCATCTTGAGTAAGATGACGCACTTCCTCAGTAACTTCGTCGATCTTCTTCTGAAGGTCGGCTAGCCAGGCCATCTTCTCCTTTTTCCTTTACACCTGCTGGTTAATGATTTCGAGGTCCCTACTCTGCTAGTCCAACTCCTCCTCCTGAAGTGTTGGACTGGTGGCCTTTCTCTTTTGGCTTCTAGCTTCTCGGAGAGAGAGTATCCTCGTTTGTGTCCAGTGGCTGCAGTGCAGCCCCTGGCACTGTTGTCTTCTTCGGCGGCATGACGAAGGTTGTGAGAGCACCTAGAGGGGGGGTGAATAGGTGATCCTGTAAAAACTTGAAACTTAATCCCACAAAACTTGATTAGGAGTTAGCACAATAAAGCCAAATGGCTAGAGAGGAGTTCTAGCAAAACACAATAACCACAAAGATATCAACACAGAGATGGCACAGTGGTTTATCCCGTGGTTCGGCCAAGTCCAACACTTGCCTACTCCACGTTGTGGCGTCCCAACGGACGAGGGTTGCACACAACCCCTCTCAAGTGGTCCAAAGACCTACTTGAATACCACGGTGTTTTGCTTTGGCTTTACTATATCCCGCTTGCGAGGAATCTCCACAACTTGGAGCCTCTCGCCCTTACAAAGATGTTCACAAAGAAGCACGGAAGTAAGCATGGGATGAGCAACGCACACAAGACACAAAATCAGAGCAACACACACACACAAGTCACAACACGAGCTCTTAACACAACTTAAAGAGTTCTCTACTCAAATGGAGCTCTAGTTGCTATCACAAAGAATCGAATGCGCGGAATTGGAGTCTTGGTGCTTAGGAATGCTTAGAGAATGCTTGGTGTCCTCCTCCATGCGCCTAGGGGTCCCTTTTATAGCCCCAAGGCAGCTAGGAGCCGTTGAGAGCATTCTAGGAAGGCAACTCTTGCCTTCTGTCGCCTGGCGCACCGGACAGTCCGGTGCACCACCGGACACTGTCTGGTGCAGATTTCTTTACTTCTGTGGCGCAGCCGACCGTTGAAGATCCAGAGCCGTTGGCGCATCGGACAGTCCGGTGCCCCCTTCTGACCGTTGGCTCGGCCATGCGTCGCGTGCGGATTACGCGGCCGACCGTTGGCTCACCGGACAGTCCGGTGCCTCACCGGACAGTCCGGTGAATTATAGCCGTACGCCGTTAATCGCTTCCCGAGAGCGACGACTTCGCATGTGAATGGCTCACCGGACAGTCCGGTGCACCACCGGACAGTCCGGTGATTTATAGCTGTACGCCGTTGATCACTTCCCGAGAGCAGCTAGTAGACAGTCGCCAGCCTGGCGCACCGGACACTGTCCGGTGCACCACCGGACAGTCCGGTGCACCCAGACTGCGCAGAGTTTGGCTGAACAAAGCCATCTCTATTCCAAAGTGATTTCTCCTGTTTCCAGCACTTAGACACAACACATTAGTCTCTAAAACAATGTACTAAGTCTTAGAAACATACCTTTACTCTTGATTTGCACTTTGTCCATCAATTGGCATAGATTAACACTTAAGCACTTGTGTTGGCACTCAATCACCAAAATACTTAGAAATGGCCCAAGGACACATTTCCCTTTCAATCTCCCCCTCTTTGGTGATTTATGCCAACACAACAAAAGAGCAACTAAAAGAGTGCAACATCAATGCAAATGAGAACACAAATTTGTTTTGATTCAACTTTGGCATATTTGGATCATACTTTGCCACCACTTGGTTTTGTTTTTGCAAATTAACCTTAATTTCCTATCTCTAAGTCAAACACACTTGTTGAGACATAAAGCGAGTTGTTCCAAGAGAAATTGATCAAAGATTTCAAAAACTCCCCCTTTTTCCCATAATCAACTATTCTTCCCACAAGAAGCCAACTTTTGACAAGAGAGACAACAAGAGAGTTTTGACAAAAACAAAAGCTCTATTCTACTATTTTCAATATTCTCAAGTGGTAGCTGATCCATTTATTGCTTTGGCCTTATTTTCTCCCCCTTTGGCATCAAGCACCAAAACGAGATCAATCTTGGCCCTTAAACCCCATTGCCTCACCAAAATCTTCAAATAAGAGTACAAAGGCAATAAGAATATGGAGATGAACTTGGAGTGAGTTACCCTCTCATCGGAGTGCAGTGGAAGTCTTGCATGGTCCAAGTTCACCTTTTCCCTTTCAATCCTCCTTTGAGGCTAAATCAAGCAAGCTCAAACACATGGTTAGTCTCAAAGGGTCAAGTAGCACATCTCCCCCTAAATGTGTGCATCACTTGCAAAAGGACTGGTGAGGTCCGGGGAGTGTTTGTACAACTTGAGCACCATAAGTAAACAACAAAATGCATAAGGAACATGATCAAAGGCATAAACACATGTATGCTATAAATCAATCCAAGTTCCGCGAATCTAAGACATTTAGCTCACTACGCAGCCTGCAAAAGGTCTTCTCATCTAAAGGCTTGGTAAAGATATCGGCTAGCTGGTTCTCGGTGCTAATATAGAACACTTCGATATCTCCCTTTTGCTGGTGGTCTCTCAAAAAGTGATGCCGGATGTCAATGTGCTTTGTGCGGCTGTGCTCAACAGGATTGTCCGCTATGCAGATAGCACTCTCATTGTCACATAGGAGTGGGACTTTGCTCAGATTGTAGCCAAAGTCCCGGAGGGTTTGCCTCATCCAAAGTAGTTGCGCGCAACACTGTCCTACGGCAACGTACTCGGCCTCAGCGGCGGATAGGGCAACGGAAGTTTGTTTCTTAGAACTCCATGACACCAGGGACCTTCCTAGGAATTGGCACGTCCCCGATGTACTCTTCCTATCGACCTTACATCCAGCATAATCGGAGTCTGAATATCCAATTAAGTCAAAGGTAGACCCCTTTGGATACCAGATCCCGAAGCAAGGCGTAGCGACTAAATATTTAAGAATTCGCTTCACGGCCACTAAGTGACACTCCCTTGGATCGGATTGAAATCTAGCACACATGCATACGCTAAGCATAATATCCGGTCTACTAGCACATAAGTAAAGCAAGGAACCTATCATAGACCGGTATGCTTTTTGATCAACGGACTTACCTCCCTTGTTGAGGTCGACGTGTCCGTCAGTTCCCATCGGAGTCTTTGCGGGCTTGGCGTCCTTCATCCCAAACCGCTTTAGCAAGTCTTGTGTGTACTTCGTTTGGGAGATGAAGGTGCCGTCCTTGAGTTGCTTCACTTGGAACCCAAGGAAGTAGTTCAACTCGCCCATCATTGACATCTCAAACTTTTGAGTCATCACCCTGCTAAACTCTTCACAAGACTTTTGGTTAGTAGAACCAAATATTATGTCATCGACATAAATTTGGCACACAAATAAGTCACCATCACAAGTCTTAGTGAATAAAGTCGGATCGACTTTCCCAACATTGAAAGCATTAGCAATTAAAAAGTCTCTAAGGCATTCATACTATGCTCTTGGGGCTTGCTTAAGTCCATAGAGCGCCTTAGAGAGCTTACAAACGTGGCCGGGGTACCGTTCATCCTCGAAGCCAGGGGGTTGCTCCACGTACACCTCCTCCTTGATTGGCCCGTTGAGGAAAGCGCTCTTCACATCCATTTGGAACAACCTGAAAGAATGGTGAGCGGCATATGCTAGCAAAATATGAATGGACTCTAGCCTAGCCACAGGAGCAAAAGTCTCCTCAAAGTCCAAACCTGCGACTTGGGCATAACCTTTTGCCACAAGTCGAGCCTTGTTCCTTGTCACCACCCCGTGCTCGTCTTGTTTGTTGCGGAACACCCACTTGGTTCCCACAACATTTTGCTTGGGACGAGGCACCAGTGTCCAGACTTCATTTCTCTTGAAATTATTGAGCTCCTCTTGCATAGCCAACACCCAGTCCGGATCTAGCAAGGCCTCTTCTACCCTGAAAGGCTCAATAGAAGAGACAAAGGAGTAATGCTCACAAAAATTAACTAATCTAGAGCGAGTAGTTACTCCCTTGCTAATATCACCCAAAATTTGGTCGACGGGATGATTCCTTTGAATCGTCGCTCGAACTTGGGTTGGAGGTGCCGGTTGTGCTTCTTCCTCCATCACATGATCATTTTGTGCTCCCCCTTGATCGCACGCCTCTTTTTGATGAACCTGTTCATCGTCTTGAGTTGGGGGATGCACCATTGTTGAGGAAGAAGGTTGATCTTGCTCCTTTTGTTCCTGTGGCCGCACATCTCCAATCGCCATGGTGCGTATTGCGGCCGTTGGAACGTCTTCTTCATCTACATCATCAAGATCAACAACTTGCTCTCTTGGAGAGCCATTAGTCTCATCAAATACAACATCGCTAGAGACTTCAACCAAACCCGATGATTTGTTGAAGACTCTATACGCCTTTGTATTTGAGTCATAACCTAACAAAAACCCTTCTAAAGCTTTGGGAGCAAACTTAGAATTTCTACCCTTCTTTACTAGAATATAGCATTTGCTCCCAAATACACGAAAGTAAGACACATTGGGTTTGTTACCGGTTAGAAGCTCATACAAAGTCTTCTTGAGGAGGTGGTGAAGGTAGACCCGGTTGATGGCGTGGCAAGCCATGTTCACGGCTTCCGACCAAAACCGCTCAGGGGTCTTGAACTCTCCAAGCATCGTCCTCGCCATATCAGTGAGCGTCCTATTCTTCCTCTCTACCACACCGTTTTGTTGTGGTGTGTAGGGAGCGGAGAACTCGTGCTTGATCCCTTCCTCCTCAAGGTACTCCTCCACTTGAAGGTTCTTGAACTCGGACCCGTTGTCGCTCCTTATCTTCTTCACCTTGAGCTCAAACTCATTTTGAGCTCTTCTTAGGAAGCGCTTGAGGGTCTCTTGGGTTTCAGATTTATCCTGCAAAAAGAATACCCAAGTGAAGCGGGAAAAATCATCAACAATTACTAAACCATACTTACTTCCCCCGATGCTTAGGTAGGCGACGGGTCCGAAGAGGTCCATATGCAGCAGCTCCAGGGGTCTTGATGTAGTCATCACATTCTTGATGTGATGAGTACTTCCCACTTGTTTACCTACTTGACAAGCTGCACAAGGTCTATCTTTTTTGAAATGCACATTAGTTAGACCTAACACATGTTCTCCCTTTAGAAGTTTGTGAAGGTTCTTCATCCCCACATGTGCTAGACGGCGATGCCACAGCCAGCCCATGTAAGTCTTAGCAATTAAGCATGCATCTAGACCGGCCTCCTCTTTTGCAAAATCAACTAAATAAAGTTTGCCGTCTAGTACACCCTTAAAAGCTAATGAACCATCACTCCTTCTAAAGACAGACACATCTACATTTGTGAATAAGCAGTTATATCCCATATTACAAAGCTGACTCACAAACAACAAGTTATATCCAAGCGACTCAACTAAAAAACACATTGGAAATGAAGTGCTCGGATGAAATAGCAATCTTTCCTAACCCTTTCACCTTGCCTTGGTTCCCATCACCGAATATGATTGAATCTTGGGAATCTTTGTTCTTGACGTAGGAGGTGAACATCTTCTTCTCCCCCGTCATGTGGTTTGTGCATCCGCTGTCGATAATCCAGCTTGATCCCCCGGATGCATAAACCTGCAAGGCAAATTTAGGCTTGGGTCTTAGGTACCCAACTCTTGTTGGGTCCTACAAGGTTAGTGACAATATCCTTAGGGACCCAAATGCAAGTTTTATCTACCTTGCATTTTGCCCCTAATTTTCTAGCAATCACCTTTCTATCCTTTCTACAAATTTCAAAGGAAGCATTGCAAGCATGATATATTATAGAAGGTTCATTATTTACTTTCCTAGGAACATGAACAACATCTCTTCTAGGCATAGCATTTTTCCTAGTCAAATTTTTACCATGCATAATAGAGGAACTTGAAGCAATCATGGCATGAGAATCATAACTTCTATAAACATTCGTAGAATGTCTCCTATCATGGTACATGAAAGCATGGTTCTTATGAGCACTATTAGCCATAGGGGCTTTCCCTTTCTCCTTGGCGGAGATGGAGGCCTTATGGCTTGTTAAGTTCTTGACTTCCCTCTTGAAGCCAAGTCCATCCTTAATTGAGGGGTGTCTACCAATCATGTAGGCATCCCTTGCAAATTTTAGCTTATCAAATTCACTTTTGCTAGTCTTAAGTTGGGCATTAAGACTAGCCACTTCATCATTCAATTTAGAAATTGAAGCTAGGTGTTCGCTACAAGCATCAATATTGAAATCTTTACACCTATTGCAAATTGTAGCATGTTCTACACAAGATGTTGATTTATTTGCTATTTCTAACTTAGCATACAAATCATCATTTATGCTCTTTAAGCTAGAAATAGAGTCATGGCATGTAGACAATTCACAAGAAAGCATTTCATTCCTTTTAATTTCTAAAGCAAGGGATTTTTGAGCCTCTACAAACTTATCATGTTCTTCATACAAAAGATCCTCTTGCTTTTCTAATAATCTATTCTTATCATTCAAAGCATCAATCAATTCATTAATCTTATCAACCTTAGTTCTATCTAAGCCCTTGAATAAACATGAATAGTCTATTTCATCATCGCTAGATTCTTCATCACTTGAGGAAGTGTAAGTACTAGTATTACGAATGCTTACCTTCTTTTCCCTTGCCATGAGGCAAGTGTGATGCTCGTTGGGGAAGAGGGATGACTTGTTGAAGGCGGTGGCGGCGAGTCCTTCGTTGTCGGAGTCGGATGACGAACAATCTGAGTCCCACTCCTTGTCAAGGTGTGCCTCGCCCTTAGCCTTCTTGTACGCCTTTTTCTTTTCCCTCATGTTCCCTTGTTCCTGGTCACTATCATTATCGGGACAATTTGCGATAAAATGACCAATCTTACCGCACTTGAAGCATGAGCGCTTCCCCTTTGTCTTGTTCTTGTTGGGATGCCCCTTGCGACCCTTTAGCGCCGTCTTGAAACGCTTGATGATGAGGGCCATTTCTTCATCATTAAGCCCGGCCGCCTCAACTTACGCCACCTTGCTAGGTAGCGCCTCCTTGCTCCTCGATGCTTTGAGAGCAATCATTTGAGGTTCTTGGATTGGGCCATTCAACGCATCATCAACGTATCTAGCCTCCTTGATCATCATCCGCCTGCTTACGAACTTTCCAAGTATCTCCTCGGGCGACATCTTGGTGTACCTAGGATTCTCACGAATATTGTTCACAAGATGTGGATCGAGGACAGTAAAAGACCTTAGCATTAGGCGGACGACGTCGTGGTCCATCCATCGCATGCTTCCATAGCTCTTTATTTTGTTGACGAGGGTCTTGAGCCGGTTGTACGTTTGGGTTGGCTCCTCGCCCCTGATCATTGCGAATCTCCCAAGTTCGCCCTCCACCAACTCCGTCTTGGTGAGCATGGTGACATCGTTCCCCTCATGTGAGATCTTGAGGGTGTCCCAAATCTGCTTGGCATTATCCAAGCCGCTCACCTTATGGTATTCGTCCCTGCACAATGAAGCTAGAAGAACAGTAGTAGCTTGTGCATTTTTGTGAATTTGCTCATTAATGAACATGGGACTATCAGTACTATCAAATTTCATTCCACTCTCTACTATCTCCCATATGCTTGGATGGAGAGAGAACAAGTGACTACGCATTTTGTGACTCCAAAATCCGTAGTCCTCTCCATCAAAGTGAGGAGGTTTACCAAGTGGAATGGAGATTAAATGTGCATTGGTACTTTGCGGAATACGAGAGTAATCAAAAGAAAAGTTCGAATTGACTGTTTTCTTTTTCTCGTAGTCGTTGTCGTCGTCCTTTTGGGAAGAGGAAGATTCGTCGCTGTCGTAGTAGACTATCTCCTTGTTGCGCCTTGTTTTCTTCTTCTTCCCGTCTTTTCTTTTGTGGCCCGAGCCCGAGTCAGTAGGCTTGTCATCTTTTGGCTCGTTGACGAAGGACTCCTTCTCCTTATCATTGATCACAATCCCCTTGCCCTTAGGATCCATCTCTTCGGGCGATTAGTCCCTTCGTGAAGAGAACGGCTCCGATACCAATTGAGAGCACCTAGAGGGGGGGGGTGAATAGGTGATCCTGTAAAAACTTGAAACTTAATCCCACAAAACTTGATTAGGAGTTAGCACAATAAAGCCAAGTGGCTAGAGAGGAGTTCTAGCAAAACACAATAACCACAAAGATATCAACACAGAGATGGCACAGTGGTTTATCCCGTGGTTCGGCCAAGTCCAACACTTGCCTACTCCACGTTGTGGCGTCCCAACGGATGAGGGTTGCACTCAACCCCTCTCAAGTGGTCCAAAGACCTACTTGAATACCACGGTGTTTTGCTTTGGCTTTACTATATCCCGCTTGCGAGGAATCTCCACAACTTGGAGCCTCTCGCCCTTACAAAGATGTTCACAAAGAAGCACGGAAGTAAGGATGGGATGAGCAACACACACAAGACACAAAATCAGAGCAACACATGCACACAAGTCACAACACGAGCTCTTAACACAACTTAAAGAGTTCTCTACTCAAATGGAGCTCTAGTTGCTATCACAAAGAATCGAATGCATGGAATTGGAGTCTTGGTGCTTAGGAATGCTTAGAGAATGCTTGGTGTCCTCCTCCATGCGCCTAGGGGTCCCTTTTATAGCCCCAAGGCAGCTAGGAGCCGTTGAGAGCATTCCAGGAAGGCAATTCTTGCCTTCTATCGCCTGGCGCACCGGACAGTCCGGTGCACCACCGGACACTATCAGGTGTGGATTTCTTTCCTTCTGTGGCGCAGCCGACCGTTGAAGATCCAGAGCCGTTGGCGCACCGGACATTGTCCGGTGCACACCGGACAGTCTGGTGCCCCCTTCTGACCATTGGCTCGGCCATGCGTCGCGCGCGGATTACGCGGCCGACCATTGGCCCGCCCGACCGTTGGCTCACCGGACAGTCCGATGCCTCACCGGACAGTCCGGTGAATTATAGCCGTACGCCGTTAATCGCTTCTCGAGAGCGACGACTTCGCCTGTGAATGGCTCACCGGACAGTCTGGTGCACCACCGGACAGTCCAGTGGTTTATAGCCGTACGCCGTTGATCACTTCCCGAGAGCAGCTAGTAGACAGTCGCCAGCCTGGCGCACCGAACACTGCCTGGTGCACCACCGGACAGTCCGGTGCACCCAGACTGCGTAGAGTTTGGCTGAACAAAGCCATCTCTATTCCAAAGTGATTTCTCCTGTTTCCAGCACTTAGACACAACACATTAGTCTCTAAAACAATGTACTAAGTCTTAGAAACATACCTTTACTCTTGATTTGCACTTTGTCCATCAATTGGCATAGATTAACACTTAAGCACTTGTGTTGGCACTCAATCACCAAAATACTTAGAAATGGCCCAAGGGCACATTTCCCTTTCAGGTTGATGCTTTGCCAAAGATTGTGGAAGTGAGTACACCGGAGGTGGGTGCCAATGTTGGTGACTTGTTCTCAAATGCTATGAGTTAAGAACAAGGCAACACAAAATGTTAAAGGTTAATACCCTTCGTCCTTCGACACATTATTTCCCTTAGGATATAATGATCTTCAGACGAAGGTCATGAAGGACATACCTTCATCATCGCAATACATGTTAATGAAAGAAGAAGCATATGAAATATAGGAGACAACATGAATAATCATATTACATTATTAATATCCCTTATTTATATTATAATGGATAAACAAAAACAATATTGAATTACATTTATACCTTCGGCTTGACAGAAGGTAAAAGTCCAAGCGTGACTCACATGCAAATACAAGTCAGTGTGAACAGTAGGGGGTACTATTCATCTATTTATAGGCACAGGGCGCAACCTGTGTAAAATTACATCCATGCCCTCTATGTTTACTATTGACTTAATGACAATCTAATGAGGACTAGATAGCCTTTTCCCCTTTAAGTCGGTTCCTTTTTCTGCCGTTGAGCCGAAGCTTCCTTGCGCATAGCTTCGGAACTGGTTCAACCTTCGTCTCGACCATGCTTTTCATATTGTGTACAACTTTATTCCAAGTCCGAAGGTTCCTGTACATATATTACACTTGGGAAACATTGTTAGTCATGTTTTTGAGGACCTTCGAAAGACGAAGGCCCCCAATAATGTTCTTGTGTGGATGGTGGGTACCAACTTGCTTTCCTGCTTGACAAGCGCTACAAACCCTGTCTTTCTCAAAATGAACATTTGTTAGTCCTAAATGTGTTCTCCCTTTAGAAGCTTATGAAGATTTTTCATCCCAACATGGGCTAGTCGGTGATGCTAGAGCCAACCCATATTAGTCTTAGCAATTAAGCAAGTATTGAGCTCAGCTTTCTTAAAATCAACTAAGTATAGCTGACCCTCTAATACTCCCTTAAATGCTATTGAATCATCACTTCTTCTAAAGACAGTAACACCTATATCTGTAAAAAGACAGTTGTAGCCCATTTTGCATAATTGAGATACAGAAAGCAAATTGTAATCTAAAGAGTCTACAAGAAAAACATTAGAAATAGAATGGTCAGGTGATATAGAAATTTTACCAAGTCCTTTGACCAAACCTTGATTTCCATCCCCGAATGTGATAGCTCGTTGGGGATCTTCGTTTTTCTCATAGGAGGAGAACATCCTTTTCTCCCCTGTCATGTGGTTTGTGCATCCGCTGTCAATTATCCAACTTGAGCCCCCGGATGCATAATCCTGCAAAAACAATTTAGGCCTTGTTCTTAGGTACCCAAACGGTCTTGGGTCCTTTCACATTAGAAACAAGCACCTTGGGTACCCAAACACAAGTCTTGGAGCCCTTGTGTTTGCCCCCAACATATTTGGCAACTACTTTGCCTGATTTGTTAGTAAGCACATAAGAAGCATCAAAAGTCTTAAATGAAATGTTAGGCTCATTTGATGCAGTAGGAGTTTTCTTTTTAGGCAATTTAGCATGAGTTGATTGCCTAGAGCTAGAAGCCTCATTCTTATACATAAAAGCATGGTGAGAAACAGAATGAGATTTCTTAGCATGAATTCTCCTAATTTTGTGTTCGGGATAACCAGCAGGATATAAAATATAGGCCTTGTTATCCTGAACCATGGGAGCCTTGCCCTTAACAAAATTAGACAATCTTTTAGGGGCATTAAGTTTGACATTGCTTCTCTGTTGGAAACCAATGCCATCGTTGATGCTAGAGCGTCTCCCACTATAGAGCATGCTTCTAGCAAATTTAAATTTTTCATTTTCTATCTCATGCTCATTGATTTTACTAGTTAATTGGGCTATATGATCATTTTGTTGTTTAATTAAAGCAAGGTGATCATGAATAGCATCAACATTAACATCTCTACATCTAGTACAAATAGTAACATGATCAACACTTTAGATGTAGAGGGTTTGCAAGCATTTAATTCTTCTATCTTAGCATATAATATTGCATTTTCATCTCTAAGATAGGAAATAGAATCATTGCAGACAATTAAATCTCTAGCCTTGGAAATTAGACTAGCATTTTCAATTTTAAGGCTAGAAATTGATTCATTAAACTTATATATCTTAGCAATTAGACTAGCATTTTCATTTATAAGATTGGCAATTGAATCATGGCAAACCTTTGCTTTTTAAACCTTAGCAATTAAACTATCATTCTCAGTTCTAAGGTTTGTCATGGCAAATGCTAAGCTCCTTAGTCAAGTTTTCATTTTTCTCTACTTCCTGAGCATAAGAATTTTTCACTTTAACATGCTTTTTATTTTCCTTAATAAGGAATTCCTCTTGGCTGTCCAAGAGTTCATCCTTATCATGAATGACACCTATCAATTCATTTAATTTTTCTTTTTGTTGCATGTTAAGGTTGGCAAAAAGTGTGAGCAAATTATCTTCATCATCACTAGAACTACCATCATCACTAGATGTAGTATACTTGGGGGCAGTTCTAGTTTGTTCCTTCTTCTTTTTGCCGTCCTTTGCCATGAAGCACTTGTGGCCGATGTTGGGGAAGAGAAGACCCTTGTTGACGGCGATGTTGGTGGCATCCTCGTCGGAGGAGGAGTTGGTGGAGCTCTCATCGGAGTCCCATTCCCGACACACATGGGCATCATCGCCCTTCTTCTTGTAGTACCTCTTCTTCTCCTTCTTCTTCCCCCTCTTGTCGTTGTCCCTGTCAGTATCACTAGACATAGGGCATTTAGCGATAAAATGACCGGGCTTACCACATTTGTAGCACACCCTTTTGGAGCGGGGGTTGTAGTCCTTCCCCCTCCTTTGCTTGAGGATTTGGCGAAAGCTCTTGATGATGAGCGCCATTTCCTCGTTGTCGAGCTTGGAGGCGTCCATTGGAATCCTACTTGGTGTAGATTCCTTCTTTTCTTCTTTCGTTGCCTTGAATGCGACTGGTTGCACCTCAGGTGTGGAGGTGGCGCCTTGTTCCAAGTTGACAATTTGTTTGGAGCCTTTGATCATAAGTTCAAAGCTCACAAACTTCCCTATCACTTCCTCGGGAGACATTAGCTTATATCTAGGATCACCACATATTAATTAAACTTGAGTAGGATTGCGAAAAACGAGTGATATTAGAATAACCTTGACCATCATGGTCATCCCATTTGGTGCTCCCGAGGTTGCGCACTTGATTTACAAAGGTCTTAAGCCGGTTGTACATGGCTTGTGGCTCGTCTCCTTGGTTGAGGACGAAACGACCGAGCTCCCCCTCGATCGTCTCCCATTTGGTGATCTTGGTCACCTCATCTCCCTCGTGCGTGGTCTTGAGCACGTCCCAAATCTCCTTGGCACTCTTTAACCCTTGTACTTTATTATACTCCTCTCAACATAGAGAGGCGAGGAGTATAGTAGTGGCTTGGGAGTTGAAGTGCCAGATTTGGGCAACCTAGTCCGAGTCGTAGCCCTCGTCCCCCACGGATGGTAACTGCGCTCCAAACTCAACAATGTCCTATATGCTAGCGTGGAGTGAGGTTAGGTGATGCCTCATTTTATCACTCCACATACAATAATCTTTACCATCAAAATCCGGTGGTTTGCCTAATGGGACGAAAAGTAAAGGAGTGATTTTAGAAATGCGGGGATAGCGTAAGGGGATCTTATTAAACTTCTTGTGCTCATGACGCTTAGAAGTGACGGACGTGGCGTCGGAGCCGGAGTGGATGGCAACGAAGAATCGGTCTCGTAGTAGACCACTTTCTTCATCATCTTCTTCTTGTCGCCACTATGATGCGACTTGACTCATGGAGGTGATTCCTCCCTTCTTTTGGCGCCAGACTCCTTTAATGGAGCCTTCCCGTGGCTTGTGCCTGTTTCCATCTCCCTCTTGGCGGATCCTCCCGACATCACTTCGAGTGGTTAGACTCTAATGAAGTACCGGGCTCTGATACCAATTGAAAGTCGCCTAGAGGGGGGATGGATAGGCGAAAACTGAAATTTACAACTTTAAACACACTACAAGATGGGGTTAGCATTAGAATAAAATCCGAGTCTGGGAGAGAGGGGAAAACAAATCAACCAAGAGAATAAAGTGGATGACACAATGATTTATTTTACCGAGGTTCGGTTCTAAAGAACCTAGTCCCCGTTGAGGTGGTCACAAAGACCGGGTCTCTTTCAACCCTTTCCCTTTCTCAAACGGTCACCTAGACCGAGTGAGGCTTCTTCCTTAATCTCACGGGTCACTTAGACCCCGCAAGGATCACCACACAATTGGTGTCTCTTGCCTCACTTACAAAGCTTGAGAGTAAGAAGTGAGAAAAGAAAAGAAATCCAAGCCAAGTAAACAAGAGCAACAAAGAAACACAAATGATCCTCTCACAAGTCCTAATGCGCTAGAGCTGAATTGGGGACTTTGAGCGGATCAATCACTTGAATTATGTCTTTGGAGTGGAGTCTATTGCTCTTGTATTGAATGCAATATGTTGAATGCTTGGATGGTTGGAGTGGAGGTGGTTGGGGGGTATTTATAGCCCTCAACCACCAATTCAACCGTTGGGGGTGGCTGCTGTCGATGGGCGCACCGGACAGTCCGGTACGCCACCCGACACTGTCCGGTGCGCCAGCCACGTCACCCAACCATTAGGGTTCTGACGAAGTCGACCGTTGGAGCACTGACTTCTGGTGCACCGGACAGTCCGGTGCTACACCGGACAGCCACTGTTCACTGTCCGGTGCGCCTCTGACAGCTGCTCTGACTTCTGCCACGCACTGTAGCGCTGTCAGGGCACTATGCAGTCGATCGTTGTGCTGGAGAGCCGTTGCTTCGCTTGGTGCACCGGACAGTCCGGTGGCACACGGGACAGTCCGGTGAATTATACCGGAGTGGCGCTGGAGAAACCCAAAGGTGAAGAGTTTGGACTTGTACGGTCCTGGTGCACCAGACACTGTCCGGTGCGCCAGACCAGGGCACACTTCGGTTTCTTTTGCTCCTTTCTTTTTGAACCCTAACTTGATCTTTTTGTTGGTTTGTGTTGAACCTTTATGCACCTGTAAAATATATAATCTAGAGCAAACTAGTTAGTTCAATATTTGTGTTGGGCATTGAACCACCAAAATTATTTATAGGAAAAGGTTAAACCCTATTTCCCTTTCACATATTTATCGGAGCGTTCGTGCCGTCTCGTGAAGGCCAGATCTGCAAGTCTACGCCAGGCGGTGGAGCCAGAAGCCAGTTCCACGAGCTCTCACCCTTTCGCTGGTTAAGCACGACAAGCTCACTGGATCCCTTTGATGCATAAATTACCTATGTTTTTTCAACCATAACCCTCGACCTATTATTTTATGCATGCTATGATTTTGAGACAAGTTATTATGACCACCCAGCCTCAGAATTTTGTCGCAATTAATCTTTATACTCCTTGACATCTTTGTTACAAATGATTTGAGAAAAGGTGTGAGTTTTCAAAAGAAAATGTTTTCAAAATGGGTATGATGAAGGGTTATCACCCTTATCACCCTTGAGTGGGATGATCAAGGACTCCCTAGTTTAGGGGAGGGCCTAAGGTGATGGTTTAGGTGTGAGCATGAAGGATTGTCCCTCTCTCCTAAGGATCGGTTTGTCATCACTCCTTACCTATACTCTTATCAAGTACAACCACTCGAGACTGTCTGGGCAGTCGCTCAGTCTGAACTTGTACGGTCCGAACCCCAGGGTTATGATGGCTGGGGAGCACCAGGAGGATAAGGAAGGGGAATGTTTTATCCGGTTTGGGCATGGTGGTGGCCTGACTCCTTCCGGTATAATCATTAAGGTAAGGACGTGCAAGGAAAGAGAGAGATTCAGCATTCGGATCTCACGACGGCGAGATTGCAGAAACCAGACTAGTGGGTAAAGTGTACACCTTTGCGCAGAGTTTGAAAACCTATTTGAATAGTCCACGTCCATGGATATGGATGAGTCATGGTATGGATCTGGCAATTAGTGTTTTGTTTTCCAAAAATGCTTTTGAAAAGTGGTTTTAAAAAGGTCCAATAGTTGAGCCGTTAGCTATGGTGGACGGGAAGTCCAGTAGCTCTTTTTGAAAATGAAAACCAGTGGGAAACTGCTGAGATACCTGGATGGTTTAGTCCAGGGGATTTTGTTCTATATTGAAAAACTTCTTGCTCCTTTGGGAGAGGATGTGCTTTGAAAAATACAAAATGTTTTACAAAATAACCCTGCATCAAAAATTGCTATTTCTGCAAAATATCCTGAGCTCTACATATTCCATGCATTATATCTGATTTCCCCATTCTGTGGGTGAAGGTGGGCTGCTGAGTATGTAAGTACTCACCCTTGCTTATTTGTTGTTTTTCAGAGAAGGAGATCGTTGATTGGGTAAGAGTTACTCCTATTCCCAACCTTGCCTGTGGCTGTTGGACCGCTGATTTGCTTCACTGCGTATATCAGGCTGCTTCAGCCCCACTCTAATGATATGTCCCAAGTTGTGGACCAACTCTTAAAGTTGATCGCCACCTTTATAGGCTTGTCTCGTTTAAGAAGATCTAGAATCATCTAATGTATAAATATGTTTACCAGCTTCCTAGGACTAGTAATTGTATCACATTTGAGTCCCAGAGGATTGGGGCCCTTCAGGTGGTATCAGCTGTTAGGTTGGCCGCAGGACGTAACCCTTAGCCTTGATCCAAAAGTTTTTGAATCAAAACTATTTTCTTAAAAAAAATTCTTGCTCTCATCCCTCCATTTCAAAAATGTTTCCCCCCTTTCCTTCTCTCAGAAGTCAGATGGAGGTCCGCTGCCAAACCAGCTTTTGCCAGAATGAAGATGGTTTTCCCAAGTTGTTGAGAGCATGCACAGTTCGCCTCGGAATCAGGAGCCAGCCAGATTATGATGGTCGTGAATTCATCGAGCATGGCACAGAGAAGTGTGTCGTGACTGTATACATTGGATCTAGTGCGCACCATGTGGAATGGAGTGTCACTGCTGCGGGGCACAGATTCAAAGACACCTGCCAAGTCATCGCTCGCAAGGCATTGAGGGCCCTGTGTCAGATTTATGAAGAAGAAGTGGCCGACACCCCGCTCAAATTCTTTCCGCCGTTTTAGAGAGACCGTCCTATTTGGATGGCCAGGATGCGTGCATTGGAAGGGGAGAAGATGCTTGAGGACAACCCCACAATCGTGTACCTCACTGCATACCTGCTCACCCTAGATGCATAGTATGATTTCTTGGCTCGACACCGCTGTCAGATGATTGCCCGAGCAGAAGATGCAGAGAAGCGCAATCGTCAGCTCCATGTGGATCTCACCACAGCTCAAGCCCATGTAGCTACCTTGGAAAGTCATGAAGTCATTGTTGTTGAAGCCCTGATGCAAGCCAAGGATGAGCACGTCCATAAGTTGATTGAGGCCTACTTGGTCACCCACAACCAAAGTAGAGCCCTGCGGATCCAAGAGCCCGCTTCATCCAACCCAGTTCAACCCATGAAAGCTGAAGATCCCCAGATTCTTGAAGGCCACCCAGTCTCTATCAAAGGAGAAAAGAAGACTTGGGAACTCCCAGAAGGAGTCATAGTCTTGGAAGAAATGCCAGTCTCCCCTAAGGCTATGGATAAGCAAGAGCACCCCAAATCCTCCCAAGATCCTCTGCCAGAGTTGTTTGAGCCCCTCACCATGAAGAAGATTCCAGCACCATCCCTTGAGGTCAAGGAAGAAGCCGCAGGCACCCCACCAGCACCGCCGCCCTCTGAGGAGCTACAAGAGCCAATCCCGCCATCTCAGTCGCCACTAGAAGAAGTCATTAACATCAGCTCCCTCTTGACCCATCGAGGAGATGTCTCAGATTGAAGTTGTGCGCCAGCCTTGCCAGAAGAGAAGCTGCCAGCTCTGAAGCTAGTTATGCCCAGTTCTCTGTATGTATTGGGTAGTGAAGTTTTTCTTCACTTTGGCCAAAGCCCTGCATGTATGAGAGGTAATCGTGTAGACTCGTGTTTTGCAAAACTCTAATTGTGTGGCCCCCTAGGGCATTTCAAAATGAATTTTGCTTGATGCTTTCTCCCCTTTTGAGTGCATATGTGATGCTTTAATGTTAGTGCTCATAAGTCGCATTTAGCATAGTTCTCAGTTTAGGAGCCGAGCAATAGTAGTTATGCTTAGCCCCCGAATCTGAGTAGTCCGTGCTTTGAAAAACTCTATTCTTCCCTTATTCAAAACATTCGATTTGTTTGTGCTTATCATTGCTGAGCTTGTGTGTTTTCCTTCTTTTTAAAAAAGGGTTTTCTCTAAAAACATAGATCACAAATTAGAGCTAATCCTCACCTTATGCTTCCATTCTCATCTTAACTCATCTCAAGAGAAAAGCACCTTACCCAAGAAGATACCGGGAAGCTTACCCTTGAAGCATGGAATAAGCTACAGAAGGAACCTATCCAGCCACTCGGTCAAAAGGACCGACCATGAGAATCAAAGCACTGCCCCTGAGTCAAAGTAAACAGAAAAACAGGGCAGAAGAAGTTATTACCATACAGAGAGGCAAAGATTCTTGAAACTAGAGACCACAAACATCAGGGTCATTGACACCCACCACTCACCCGTGCCCCCCGCATGCGTGCTCGCCTCCATGCGCACTACCACCGCCCCACGCCCCCCTTTTGCAGTGCACCCACCGCCGCCATCATCACCGGCAACACCAGAACCCCTTCCCCTCCGTCGCACCTGTTGTCATGTGGCACCTGCTCCATCATCACCACTCCACACCCTCGCATACCGCTCACCTATAAAACCCCCCACCAGCTCCCTAAGTTCCCATCCTAAGCAAAGCACACACCTGATAAAATCCCCTCTGCCAAATCGCAAGCAACTCTATTTTCCACTCCCTCGCCCCTAAGATCACAATGCTTGGTGATTCTTGGGTTGAAGACTGTTGTACATGGTTCTTAGTCTTCAGTTTCCTCCTCCGTATGATGGTAATACTCTTTGATAGAATCCTCCAATGGGAAGAGCAAAGAGAAAGAAAGAGGCAGTGAAAAGTGAGAAGTGAAAAGAAAATAGTGAAGAGAGGATAAGAAGAAGGTAGTCCCAAGATCAACCCTGTGTCAGTCATCTCTCCGCAGCCTGCTCAAGCAGCAACAGCAGAAGAAGGCCCCGTGACACCCTTGTTATGAGGTACTTCAAGGAGTTCAAATCCCCAAGATTCAAGAGTTCTACCCTCATTCTTTTTAAGTGGGGTAGTGTTCCAGTAAGGTTCCTGCTATGGAGAAAAAGAAGAAGGCATGTAGCAAGCTTGTGGAGGACCAGATCATCAAAGCATATAAGTTTCTGGATGAGAAGTGGTCACCCAAGTTTTGTTGATGAAGCACCAGAAGACCTATCAAGGAAGGAATCCATGTGGGAGTTCGCAAGAGGAAGGCTTGCGTGCTGGCATCAATGCTTCTTCAATAAGCTAGCTGCCAAGCGAAAGCTAGAAGCCTGAAGATGATCTTTGAGTAGCTAGAATCAGTGTTTGCAATCGGCAATCAGATGCTCCTCAAAGGCTAGATTTTTTTGAAGTTCCATCTCCTCGAAGAGTCTGCAAAATTAAGATATGTAGCTGAAGTAAAGCTATACCCATAACCCTTCTAAGCCGAATCTCGAGGACGAGATTCATTTTAAGTGGGGTAGATCTGTAGCACCCCAAAAATTCAAATCTTGAATTTTTTCCAAACTCGCTCTAAATTCAAAATGAATTTTAAATTTCATTTCAAAATGTTTGTTTGTGAGTTGATATCAACAAATAAAACATAGTGGTCTATATTCTCTCCAAAATCCTCCTCAAAATATCCTACAAATATTTCCCCAGTGATCCCCCCTCAAATTCTGTCCAGAAATAATGCCCAAATATTTCACCGATAATTCTCCAAATATTTTCCTCCTGAGAAATACCTTCAGAATCATTTTAAAGTCCCTACAAATATTTTCTTCATAATTTTCCTCATGCTCATAGGTATACATACGCCTCCAGTGTCATACAGTGAGCTCTACAGGCTAATTACACTTATACAAGACAAATACATGCTTATCTCCCACTAATCATCGCATCCTCCCACTAATCCTCGCCTCCTCCCCCTAATCCCCCCACCTAGCCTAAAAATAGAGGGCCAAGGGCCTCCTCTCAAGCCACCCCAAGCCATTTCATGGCAACTCTCTCCCCCCCCCACACATGCCCACTCCATCTCCCACACAAGCACACACTAGCACAAGGATTGTTCGGTCGTTCTTCGATCGTTCGTCCACCTGTTCTTAGTTTGTTTGTTTGTTCGTTCGTCCGATCTTTCGATCGTTCGTCCGATCGTTCATGGTTCGTTCGTCCGTTCGTCTGATCGTTCGATGTTCGTTTAAATAATCTTTGTTCAGCCGTTATGCTGCCGAAATTCCGATCTTTCGTTCGTCCGATCATTCGATCGTTCGTCCGTTCGTTCATAGTTCCTATTCATCGTTCGTTCATACGACTATTCACCATTACTATTCACCGTTACTAGTCAGCATCGTTACTATTCATCGATGATATCTATCGTTACTATTTCACCGTCGATATTCATCGTTACTATTCATCGTCACTATTCACCATTACTATTCATTGGTCATCTAATCACCCCAAATTTCAACTATTCATCCATCATGCTGCCCAGTTCACCTAAGACCTGCCAGACCAATATTCCAGTCATACGTGTGACACCCCAGGTGTCTATTTCGCGTTATGTCGGGAGATTAATCCTAATCTCGGACGCTCAGTAAAAATTTCTCTTTCTCGATCGTGTCTATCTCTGTTTATCAGGCTTTCTCTCGGGAGTTCATCGAATTCAGAGTTAATCGATCGCGAGAAACAGCCAATTTCGGAGCGTGTTAAAAACTTTTAATTCTCGGAACTCATGCAGACTCGAAGATCATGATCGAATTTTAAATCTCATCGGAAGCTCTTTAAATCCAACTCTCGACGACTATTATCTGAATTGAGCCCGAGTCTAATTCCTCGAACCCCGATCGATGTCCGGCTATTTTTATTCGACTCCGTACTCCCAGACGGAATACTCAATATATCGTCCTCTAATTAATCCTTACTCGACTCGGCCAAATATCTCATGTCCGAACCGAATTCAAAACCCCGTATCGACGGCAATTTTAAAATGTCACGATTCGTTTTCTCCGACTAAAATTCAAAGCCGATCAGAAATTGGAGAGAAACATTTATTTCTAAAATAGTGCGCGAGGAATTATTTCCGAGCGAAATCAAATCCAACTCTCGACCGGATTAATCGCTCAATCGTCCGTTCGTCGAAACTCTAGTTCGCTCTGTTTTGCGTACCGACGAAACCCGCAGGAGCATTTTTATTCCGGAAATAATTTAGCGCAGCCCAATAGAGTATTTTGGGCCAGGCCCAACCCAGCCCAATAGGCCCACTAGGAAACCCTAACCCTACCTCATGTCTATAAATAGGACCCCTCTCCCCTTGCCCTTGGCAATTTTCCATTCCCACCCCTATTCTTCTCCCAGCCGCCACTCTCCCTTCCTGTCTTCTCCCACACGCGCAGCCTCTTTCTCCTCTGTTCATGGCACACGGCTGCAGCACGTCAGCGCAGGGGCCGCGGCTCCATGGTCAGCGCGCCCCTCCTTCTCCCTGGCCGAGCACCTCCATGGCTGGCCTCCCTTCTCCCCTCGGCTCCTTCCTGCAGGGGCGAGCTCCATCTCTGCAGCAACCGAGCACCTCCACAGCCATGGCGCCCTTCCCCAGCGACGCCCCTCTGCAGCTCGCCCCTCTTTGTCCATGGCCGAACTCCCCTGTAGAAGCTCCCCTCGGCGCTCTTCTCCACCCCCTGGTCGGCGCTCCCCTTCAGCCATGGTTGCCGAGCCCTAGCGCACCCCCATGGCGAGCAGCCCCCCCTGCAGGCCGGCGCCCTCCCCATCTTCTGCAGCAATGGCTGGAGTCCGGCGCCCCCTGCTCTTCCCTGTCCGCGACCAGGGAGTTTCAGCTGGCGTGCAAACTTCACTCGCGCACGGCGGCCAACACCCTCTCCCTCGATGCAATCCATGGTCGACCCTTGCAGCAGCGTTTCCCTGCAGTCCTGCGCCGCGCACGCTCTGCAGGTGCTCGACAAAATGCCTGTGAGAGGCTTGGTGTCGTAGACAGCCCCGCCCATGACGCCGTCGACCCTCGGTGAGAAACCAGCTGTCCTCGCTGTTCTTTCGGTGTTTATGGTGTTCGATGAACCGTCGTCAACAAATTTTTGTATTATCGCAGCCACCATCAAAGTCGCGCTCCGCGCCTTGCAGTTCGATGAAATGCCGAGCCATGTGGACAGCACCTGCGTCTAGTCTGCTCCCGTTCAGGTTGATTGATTTATAGTTACCATCCGTATGATTTGATTGACGTCAGGCAGTGCATGTATATGTGTGGATATGTGTAAAATGTTTTGGCTATGCGCATTGGTAGGATTGCGTTTGCGATTGGAGAACAAAAGGTTATGTGGTGTATGCGGTGTGTAGTTGTCTAATTATGTTTGGTCGATGCGGTGCATGTTTAAAAATTGTATTGGTATGGATTGAATTTTTTTTGGGCGAAAGAAAAAGAACTAGAAAAGAACTCGGATGTTTTCAGATTTCGATAGGGATATATGCGATGTGTTGTTTGATGCGAAGACTAAGTTTAAATAAATAAATGTGGATCATGTGTTAGGGAATACATCGATAGATGTTTATGTGGGAAGTGTATTGGTTTATGCATGGGATCGGTGATTGTGATAGTCGACGTAAATGAGGGTATGGTTAGTTCTGTTGGAGTCACTTGCGCGGTCGATACCTGGTGCGTATTTTGGGGACCCGTAGGTGCGTGGGTGAGCCGGGGTTATTTTGTTGTTGGATTGGATAGATATGTGGCTGCGATAGTTTCCTTGGTGTGTCGTAGGAATTGGTCATGAATGTGTTAATGAATTGCTAACATGCTTCATCGTAGATTAGTGTGTTAGTGCGGCAAAAATTTGGTAAATCCTAAAGCGTGCTTGGTGTCTCCCGCACTCGGCTAGTGAGTCAGTCTAGGATAATTATATTTACGTATTCATCGTTGGTGTAGGTTAAATTAGGTGAAAAACGTAAATTACGTGGCATATATTTAGTGTTTGGAAGATGAAATAGATTAATTTAGAAAGATGTGTTATCAAACATGTGTGCCGAAGTGTGTTGTAGTAGTAATGACGTTAACTTGAACAAAGAGTCTCAAGTGCATGCCGTGCTATGGTTGTATTTGAGGTAGTAAATTATAAGAGTTGCGCAATATGAGGTTCGATCGATGTAGTTAATAATTGGATTAACTTAAATAGAGAGATGGTGACATGCCAAAGTAGTCATCGCTTCTCCATATTTATAAGTCGAGTCAATGCGCATTTTGTGTTCGTAAATTATGCTTGCGTATAGTATATGGTTGTGCTCACGAATTCTAGTAGTTACGGTGATTTGCTTTTGAAGTCTGAATGTGTATGTTTATGGTCGTGATGAAAAGTAGTAGTGCTCAGGTGAGGTCTAAGATAAAATGCAAGTTATTGGGTGAAAAGCGCTTCGATGTTGATTTTCGTGGAGAACACGTGGTTAATTGAGTAGGGTAAATCTAGCGCACAAAATGACTTGGATAAAATTTATGAGTCAACTTGATGGTCTTAATTTGACTAATTTAACTCTAATCAACGGTGAAGTGTTAGAATAATTTAAGTCTCTAGAACGCGACTAATTCTGGAATTATAGAGGAGCTGAAAGTTAATGATTGCTGTTTTGGACTGCACACGCTGTTTTCATTGTGCTGTTTGTTTGATGAATTAAATTATGTTTTCTGTAGAAGAGTTGTATAGAAGAGTTGTAGATAACCTTATTATCTTGCTGGTACTAAAATTTTACAGCCCAAAACCTGATCGTTTAAGAGTTGTGCTTTTCACAAGTCCAGCACCTAAATCTGTCGAATTTCTGAACAGATTTCAGAAATTGCAGTGGTTGATTAAGTTAATGTTGAAATCAGTTATTGGTGTTCACAAGAAAGTTGTAGACAACTCTATTATCTTACTTGTGTTAAAATTTGACAGCCACAGGTCTGATAGTTTAGGAGTTGTGCTTTTTACAAATTCAGTGACTGAATCTGTCCAAATTCTGTACAGATTTCAGAAACTGTATTGTTTGCTTAAGTTAATGTTAGAATCAGTCCTTGTCGATTATAAGAAAGTTGTAGAGGCTTTTCTGATCTTGCTTGTGTTAAAATTTCATAACCATAGGACTGATAGCTTAAAAGTTATGAATTTTACACACTGCTTGCTGTGTTCTGTCCCCTGACAGAACAGATTTTAAAGACTGAAATGTTTGATTTAGCTAAACCTGGAATCACCTCTTGGTGATTATAAAAGTTGTGTAGTACTTTTGCTGAGCTTTCCAAAAAGTCTTAGATCACCCTTTTTGGTGGTCTGAAGCTTAAGTTATGAATGTTTCAAATATAAAGACTGAATCTGTCCAGTTCTGGACAGCAAGGTCTTTTAGTGATGTTTACGCTTAGTTAAATATTGAATCACCCTAGGATGTTTATAAACAATTTGTAGAACATTTAATTAGCTTTTCAGAAAGTCTAGGATCACTTTGTTTGGATGTCTGAATCTTCAGTTATGAATTTTTAAAGTCACAAGTCTGAATCTGTCCAAATCTGGACAGCGCTGTTGTATTAGCACGTTTTGACCTTGCTAAGTGTTGAATCATGTTGTGATGAAAATAACAAAGTTGTAGAGCACTTTCTAAGCTTTCCAGAAAGTCCTAGTTTGCTAGTTTTGGATTAATATTTGAAAAGTTATGATTAAAACAAGTAACGGCTGTATTGCTGTCCAAAATTCTGCAAGTGAGCAAATGAATGTTTAGTTCACCCTATTTGCTAAAAATGTTTGGTTGACACCTAAGTAATGTAGACTTGCCATGACTAAGCTTAATAATGCACGTGTGTCATGATTTGTATGTTTCTTCTTTAGTTGATTGTGTTATAAATTTCCATAGACACTGATGCCTATGTCATCGGTTAAACTTGTGTTGGATGCTTTTGTGTGATAAATGGAAGAACTAACGAAAAGCCGTAGCAAATTAAATCAACGCCTGTACTTATGAAGTCGTATTTGTGTTGCGTAAATATACAAAATGTTTGTCGTCTTTTTGTGGTGTTAATGTTGTGCGCTCGATGATATGTAGTTAGCTAACGCTAATGTGTATGGTTGCTTGTGATGTCTCGCTACTTGGTGTTTAATTCGCTAGTAGGTACTTAAAATATCTTGTGCTATTTCATTATATTCATACATATGCATCTTGCACCTCATATAGGACCGAGAGATGATGATCGAGCCAGTGATGTGGTGCCAACCACAAGACGCAGTCGGTGGACGACCCAAGGAAGGATGGACTTAACCAGTGGATGCTCGCCAAGCGAGTACCGCCCCCAGCAAACACTATCTAAGTGTTAAAAATTAAAGGCAAGCCCCGGTTTTATGCATAACCGTTTATATATGCTATTTTACTACACTTAATGTTTGTAGGCTTGTACTGTGCACTTAAGTGTAGGAGTTGTTTGGAACCTTAGTTGCATGAACTCAGGATTCCCTTTTGAGATGAATACTAGTATGCTAGGTCGAGTAGCTGCTTTACTAATTAGGATCTCGGTAGAAGTCGAGTGATTTTTCTAGCACTCGCGCGAGGTCAGGAATTGGCTGTATCCACTTTCCTATCATACTGATGTTGGTTTGTGGGCAACAATCCATGGGGATTGGTTGTTCACGGGATAAAAAGTTGATTAAGGATTAAGGTGTGGTACCGTGAGTCAAGCGTTTGAACGTACTAAACATATGCCGAGAAATATGGTAAATCGGTAAGCCTAGTACCTGAGTGAACCTGCCCGCAGACATACCTCCTCACGCGACCTGAGACGTAGTCTCCCATTCCGGTTATGGTGGGTACAAGTGCGGTCACTGCACGACGGGCCAGTCGGGGTCAGTGAGGCATTGTACGCCAAGGCGGTGAGCCCTGATCTGTTGCCAGGGGATCGATGGGGACGGTTGATGTGTGTGGGGACGAAGTGCCCCTGCATGTCGTGTGTTTAGGTTTACCTTGCAAGGTTTAAAAACTCGATTCGAATCGTCTGCTTCTCGCAGCTAATGAGACTGCTTGATCCATGCTGCTACATTGAGTAACAAGTGCAACTGTGATGAGATGATACAAAATGTTGATTGGTAAAAATGCTTGCTACTATGTATGAGTAGATAGTACACTTTTAGCCTTAAGAGAGTCACACTTAATTTTGACAAAGTTAAAATCTTGATTTAGAAACTCAGCTAGTGCTTTTGGCAACCAAACCCCACAGCCAAACAGCTGCATGTCTAGAGGTAGAGGAGTATAGACTCCTCACACCGGGTAAGTCTAGCTGAGTATTAGTATACTCAGCCTTGCTTGTGGCACAATTTTTGCAGGTACTCCTTAGGATGATTTGTTGCTGGTGTGACTTGGCCTCCATCCCTGCCACCGGGATAGATGGTCGAGTGGGTTACTGCTTCCGCAGGAGAGGACCAGGAGGAGTAGCGTGGCCAGGCTTCGCCATGTTGCTCGGTTCTTCTCCGTTAGTTATTTCCGCTGCATTAAAATTTATGATTATTATTTCTGAAACTCCGATAATGTAATCACTAATGATACTTATTAAATTTGTGGTATTATGTTTTATTGCATTTCTCTGTGCCTCACCTTCGAGTGGGCTAGTGGTATTCGATCCTGGATAAGTGGCTTTATCGGACTAGATCCGAGGGACTGACGGGTTATTCCTGTTTAAGTGTGTTGCTGCCCTTAAGGGTGCGACTTGGGCACTTAAGCTGGAATAATTCGGGCGGTTCCGCCACAGCTGGTATCGGAGCGAATACCATCACAGAGAAGTCAATAAGTCATGATTACCAACCTTTTCTAAAGAAAAACTTGCTTAGAAACCAAAGTTGGATAGATATCAGGACGATAACGATAGACCTAGGACGTGAAGCCTTAGGAATAGATGGGTAGGTAGGTGGCTATTTATATAGGCCATAAAGGCTACTAATACTATTAATAGGGATGCTATAGCAGCACCCGAAGACTTAGTTAGGTCTGAGAAGACGACTAGAATGAGCATGCATCCTGATTGTCGCATTATAATTGTCTCTTGCGCATCAACATGCTTCTCTCACCTTTATTCCAATAAGAAAAACTTGTGAATAATGTGATGTACTGCTATGTTAGAAATGCCTTACCTCGTGTCAGATTGGTAAGTCTTGTTAGGTCGTGCTATGTGTTTCTCTTGTCTTGCTAGCTAGGTGGTATTGTAATTGTTCAACCCATTTTGCAAAAAGGTGTTGTCTGTCCTGCTCTTGAAAAGAACCCTCCAAACAACCTAGTGGTTAGCAAGTGAAACCCTTAAAAAAATCTAATCACGTGCTTTTGTTGATGTTTTCTAGCCCTTGAGTGTTTTACCGTTGAAGTTAAACCTGCACAACTTATAGACCCCCATAGTTTGACCGCTAGACCAACCCAAGTCTCTTTGTGCACTTGTGTCAAAAAAAATATATTTGTTGTTGGTGTCTAGTTGCGCAAACCATGACCAAGCCATGTTTCTTTCCATAAATTCTTGCCCCTAACACTCCATGGCATTTCTGTCGATCATCCTAGCTGATCCTGTTTGCCTACCTCTCCTTTTGCCTAGATCTGGTAATCCTTTTTCTTGTGAATCATGTTGGCTTTATCATCCAAACTTCTGGATCCCTTAATGATTCTGCCCCGTTATCTGGTTATCTCCTATAACCCGTTCTCAAGTATCGGATGTTGATCTTGCCTAAATCTCTCAATTCTGGTCGATCTCATGCTCTTCCTCCAGGGATCATGACGTCATTTTATCAACTTATCTCTAATCAATGTATCCATTTAGTTCAATGGATTTCATTGTTGTCCTTGGTTCTCTCATGTCTCTAACAGCTCAACAATCTATTTTGATGTCATGGTCGGTTCATCCTCATATCAAATCTCGTGCTCATATCTGATCTGATAATCTCCATGTTGATCATAAAATAGTTCTCTGAGTGGAAGATAAATTCTCATGTGATGTTCTTTTGCCAAAAATCTATGTTTTAACTCCTGTCATGATCTTATTTTTCTGAGCCATACTCTCATGGGCTCCATCTAATTATGCCAAGTAAATCTTTCATTGGCTACGTTTAGTAATGGTGTCATGACTAACGACTGATGGTGCCGCGACGAAACCGAGAGCCTACTATGGTGCACACATGGTTGAGCTGCTCGGCACGCGATGGTATCATGGTTAATAGTCGTGATCCGTTACGAGACTATGCTGATGTGCTATCTTTTGTGGACATTCTCTCAGTGTGATCGCTGCATTTTGTCTCGATATGTCGCGATATTCTGTCCAAATCTATCTTCCATATCCATCTAATGACATCTTATGAATTGGCATCTATCATCAGCCTGGGAGTTACATGCTTCTCCACCCTTGAAGATCCTCATTCGAATCTCGGGACGAGATTCTGTTTAAGGGGGGAAGGCTGTGACACCCCAGGTGTCTATTTCGCGTTATGTCGGGAGATTAATCCTAATCTCGGACGCTCAGTAAAAATTTCTCTTTCTCGATCGTGTCTATCTCTGTTTATCAGGCTTTCTCTCGGAAGTTCATCGAATTCAGAGTTAATCGATCGCGAGAAACAGCCAATTTCGGAGCGTGTTAAAAACTTTTAATTCTCGGAACTCATGCAGACTCGAAGATCATGATCGAATTTTAAATCTCATCGGAAGCTCTTTAAATCCAACTCTCGACGACTATTATCTGAATTGAGCCCGAGTCTAATTCCTCGAACCCCGATCGATGTCCGGCTATTTTTATTCGACTCCGTACTCCCAGACGGAATACTCAATATATCGTCCTCTAATTAATCCTTACTCGACTCGGCCAAATATCTCATGTCCGAACCGAATTCAAAACCCCGTATCGACGGCAATTTTAAAATGTCACGATTCGTTTTCTCCGACTAAAATTCAAAGCCGATCAGAAATTGGAGAGAAACATTTATTTCTAAAATAGTGCGCGAGGAATTATTTCCGAGCGAAATCAAATCCAACTCTCGACCGGATTAATCGCTCAATCGTCCGTTCGTCGAAACTCTAGTTCGCTCTGTTTTGCGTACCGACGAAACCCGCGGGAGCATTTTTATTCCGGAAATAATTTAGCGCAGCCCAATAGAGTATTTTGGGCCAGGCCCAACCCAGCCCAATAGGCCCACTAGGAAACCCTAACCCTACCTCATGTCTATAAATAGGACCCCTCTCCCCTTGCCCTTGGCAATTTTCCATTCCCACCCCTATTCTTCTCCCAGCCGCCACTCTCCCTTCCTGTCTTCTCCCACACGCGCAGCCTCTTTCTCCTCTGTTCATGGCACACGGCTGCAGCACGTCAGCGCAGGGGCCGTGGCTCCATGGCCAGCGCGCCCCTCCTTCTCCCTGGCCGAGCACCTCCATGGCTGGCCTCCCTTCTCCCCTCGGCTCCTTCCTGCAGGGGCGAGCTCCATCTCTGCAGCAACCGAGCACCTCCACAGCCATGGCGCCCTTCCCCAGCGACGCCCCTCTGCAGCTCGCCCCTCTTTGTCCATGGCCGAACTCCCCTGTAGAAGCTCCCCTCGGCGCTCTTCTCCACCCCCTGGTCGGCGCTCCCCTTCAGCCATGGTTGCCGAGCCCTAGCGCACCCCCATGGCGAGCAGCCCCCCCTGCAGGCCGGCGCCCTCCCCATCTTCTGCAGCAATGGCTGGAGTCCGGCGCCCCCTGCTCTTCCCTGTCCGTGACCAGGGAGTTTCAGCTGGCGTGCAAACTTCACTCGCGCACGGCGGCCAACACCCTCTCCCTCGATGCAATCCATGGTCGACCCTTGCAGCAGCGTTTCCCTGCAGTCCTGCGCCGCGCACGCTCTGCAGGTGCTCGACAAAATGCCTGTGAGAGGCTTGGTGTCGTAGACAGCCCCGCCCATGACGCCGTCGACCCTCGGTGAGAAACCAGCTGTCCTCGCTGTTCTTTCGGTGTTTATGGTGTTCGATGAACCGTCGTCAACAAATTTTTGTATTATCGCAGCCACCATCAAAGTCGCGCTCCGCGCCTTGCAGTTCGATGAAATGCCGAGCCATGTGGACAGCACCTGCGTCTAGTCTGCTCCCGTTCAGGTTGATTGATTTATAGTTACCATCCGTATGATTTGATTGACGTCAGGCAGTGCATGTATATGTGTGGATATGTGTAAAATGTTTTGGCTATGCGCATTGGTAGGATTGCGTTTGCGATTGGAGAACAAAAGGTTATGTGGTGTATGCGGTGTGTAGTTGTCTAATTATGTTTGGTCGATGCGGTGCATGTTTAAAAATTGTATTGGTATGGATTGAATTTTTTTTTGGCGAAAGAAAAAGAACTAGAAAAGAACTCGGATGTTTTCAGATTTCGATAGGGATATATGCGATGTGTTGTTTGATGCGAAGACTAAGTTTAAATAAATAAATGTGGATCATGTGTTAGGGAATACATCGATAGATGTTTATGTGGGAAGTGTATTGGTTTATGCATGGGATCGGTGATTGTGATAGTCGACGTAAATGAGGGTATGGTTAGTTCTGTTGGAGTCACTTGCTCGGTCGATACCTGGTGCGTATTTTGGGGACCCGTAGGTGCGTGGGTGAGCCGGGGTTATTTTGTTGTTGGATTGGATAGATATGTGGCTGCGATAGTTTCCTTGGTGTGTCGTAGGAATTGGTCATGAATGTGTTAATGAATTGCTAACATGCTTCATCGTAGATTAGTGTGTTAGTGCGGCAAAAATTTGGTAAATCCTAAAGCGTGCTTGGTGTCTCCCGCACTCGGCTAGTGAGTCAGTCTAGGATAATTATATTTACGTATTCATCGTTGGTGTAGGTTAAATTAGGTGAAAAACGTAAATTACGTGGCATATATTTAGTGTTTGGAAGATGAAATAGATTAATTTAGAAAGATGTGTTATCAAACATGTGTGCCGAAGTGTGTTGTAGTAGTAATGACGTTAACTTGAACAAAGAGTCTCAAGTGCATGCCGTGCTATGGTTGTATTTGAGGTAGTAAATTATAAGAGTTGCGCAATATGAGGTTCGATCGATGTAGTTAATAATTGGATTAACTTAAATAGAGAGATGGTGACATGCCAAAGTAGTCATCGCTTCTCCATATTTATAAGTCGAGTCAATGCGCATTTTGTGTTCGTAAATTATGCTTGCGTATAGTATATGGTTGTGCTCACGAATTCTAGTAGTTACGGTGATTTGCTTTTGAAGTCTGAATGTGTATGTTTATGGTCGTGATGAAAAGTAGTAGTGCTCAGGTGAGGTCTAAGATAAAATGCAAGTTATTGGGTGAAAAGCGCTTCGATGTTGATTTTCGTGGAGAACACGTGGTTAATTGAGTAGGGTAAATCTAGCGCACAAAATGACTTGGATAAAATTTATGAGTCAACTTGATGGTCTTAATTTGACTAATTTAACTCTAATCAACGGTGAAGTGTTAGAATAATTTAAGTCTCTAGAACGCGACTAATTCTGGAATTATAGAGGAGCTGAAAGTTAATGATTGCTGTTTTGGACTGCACACGCTGTTTTCATTGTGCTGTTTGTTTGATGAATTAAATTATGTTTTCTGTAGAAGAGTTGTATAGAAGAGTTGTAGATAACCTTATTATCTTGCTGGTACTAAAATTTTACAGCCCAAAACCTGATCGTTTAAGAGTTGTGCTTTTCACAAGTCCAGCACCTAAATCTGTCGAATTTCTGAACAGATTTCAGAAATTGCAGTGGTTGATTAAGTTAATGTTGAAATCAGTTATTGGTGTTCACAAGAAAGTTGTAGACAACTCTATTATCTTACTTGTGTTAAAATTTGACAGCCACAGGTCTGATAGTTTAGGAGTTGTGCTTTTTACAAATTCAGTGACTGAATCTGTCCAAATTCTGTACAGATTTCAGAAACTGTATTGTTTGCTTAAGTTAATGTTAGAATCAGTCCTTGTCGATTATAAGAAAGTTGTAGAGGCTTTTCTGATCTTGCTTGTGTTAAAATTTCATAACCATAGGACTGATAGCTTAAAAGTTATGAATTTTACACACTGCTTGCTGTGTTCTGTCCCCTGACAGAACAGATTTTAAAGACTGAAATGTTTGATTTAGCTAAACCTGGAATCACCTCTTGGTGATTATAAAAGTTGTGTAGTACTTTTGCTGAGCTTTCCAAAAAGTCTTAGATCACCCTTTTTGGTGGTCTGAAGCTTAAGTTATGAATGTTTCAAATATAAAGACTGAATCTGTCCAGTTCTGGACAGCAAGGTCTTTTAGTGATGTTTACGCTTAGTTAAATATTGAATCACCCTAGGATGTTTATAAACAATTTGTAGAACATTTAATTAGCTTTTCAGAAAGTCTAGGATCACTTTGTTTGGATGTCTGAATCTTCAGTTATGAATTTTTAAAGTCACAAGTCTGAATCTGTCCAAATCTGGACAGCGCTGTTGTATTAGCACGTTTTGACCTTGCTAAGTGTTGAATCATGTTGTGATGAAAATAACAAAGTTGTAGAGCACTTTCTAAGCTTTCCAGAAAGTCCTAGTTTGCTAGTTTTGGATTAATATTTGAAAAGTTATGATTAAAACAAGTAACGGCTGTATTGCTGTCCAAAATTCTGCAAGTGAGCAAATGAATGTTTAGTTCACCCTATTTGCTAAAAATGTTTGGTTGACACCTAAGTAATGTAGACTTGCCATGACTAAGCTTAATAATGCACGTGTGTCATGATTTGTATGTTTCTTCTTTAGTTGATTGTGTTATAAATTTCCATAGACACTGATGCCTATGTCATCGGTTAAACTTGTGTTGGATGCTTTTGTGTGATAAATGGAAGAACTAACGAAAAGCCGTAGCAAATTAAATCAACGCCTGTACTTATGAAGTCGTATTTGTGTTGCGTAAATATACAAAATGTTTGTCGTCTTTTTGTGGTGTTAATGTTGTGCGCTCGATGATATGTAGTTAGCTAACGCTAATGTGTATGGTTGCTTGTGATGTCTCGCTACTTGGTGTTTAATTCGCTAGTAGGTACTTAAAATATCTTGTGCTATTTCATTATATTCATACATATGCATCTTGCACCTCATATAGGACCGAGAGATGATGATCGAGCCAGTGATGTGGTGCCAACCACAAGACGCAGTCGGTGGACGACCCAAGGAAGGATGGACTTAACCAGTGGATGCTCGCCAAGCGAGTACCGCCCCCAGCAAACACTATCTAAGTGTTAAAAATTAAAGGCAAGCCCCGGTTTTATGCATAACCGTTTATATATGCTATTTTACTACACTTAATGTTTGTAGGCTTGTACTGTGCACTTAAGTGTAGGAGTTGTTTGGAACCTTAGTTGCATGAACTCAGGATTCCCTTTTGAGATGAATACTAGTATGCTAGGTCGAGTAGCTGCTTTACTAATTAGGATCTCGGTAGAAGTCGAGTGATTTTTCTAGCACTCGCGCGAGGTCAGGAATTGGCTGTATCCACTTTCCTATCATACTGATGTTGGTTTGTGGGCAACAATCCATGGGGATTGGTTGTTCACGGGATAAAAAGTTGATTAAGGATTAAGGTGTGGTACCGTGAGTCAAGCGTTTGAACGTACTAAACATATGCCGAGAAATATGGTAAATCGGTAAGCCTAGTACCTGAGTGAACCTGCCCGCAGACATACCTCCTCACGCGACCTGAGACGTAGTCTCCCATTCCGGTTATGGTGGGTACAAGTGCGGTCACTGCACGACGGGCCAGTCGGGGTCAGTGAGGCATTGTACGCCAAGGCGGTGAGCCCTGATCTGTTGCCAGGGGATCGATGGGGACGGTTGATGTGTGTGGGGACGGAGTGCCCCTGCATGTCGTGTGTTTAGGTTTACCTTGCAAGGTTTAAAAACTCGATTCGAACCGTCTGCTTCTCGCAGCTAATGAGACTGCTTGATCCATGCTGCTACATTGAGTAACAAGTGCAACTGTGATGAGATGATACAAAATGTTGATTGGTAAAAATGCTTGCTACTATGTATGAGTAGATAGTACACTTTTAGCCTTAAGAGAGTCACACTTAATTTTGACAAAGTTAAAATCTTGATTTAGAAACTCAGCTAGTGCTTTTGGCAACCAAACCCCACAGCCAAACAGCTGCATGTCTAGAGGTAGAGGAGTATAGACTCCTCACACCGGGTAAGTCTAGCTGAGTATTAGTATACTCAGCCTTGCTTGTGGCACAATTTTTGCAGGTACTCCTTAGGATGATTTGTTGCTGGTGTGACTTGGCCTCCATCCCTGCCACCGGGATAGATGGTCGAGTGGGTTACTGCTTCCGCAGGAGAGGACCAGGAGGAGTAGCGTGGCCAGGCTTCGCCATGTTGCTCGGTTCTTCTCCGTTAGTTATTTCCGCTGCATTAAAATTTATGATTATTATTTCTGAAACTCCGATAATGTAATCACTAATGATACTTATTAAATTTGTGGTATTATGTTTTATTGCATTTCTCTGTGCCTCACCTTCGAGTGGGCTAGTGGTATTCGATCCTGGATAAGTGGCTTTATCGGACTAGATCCGAGGGACTGACGGGTTATTCCTGTTTAAGTGTGTTGCTGCCCTTAAGGGTGCGACTTGGGCACTTAAGCTGGAATAATTCGGGCGGTTCCGCCACAATACGAACTCCGGTGACTGTGATTTTTCCTTCCAGTAAGAACTTTCCATCTAGTCACCCATCCCAGATTTCTCCAAGTTGAGCACGCTTAACTTTGAGATTCCTTTGAACCAGACTTCCAAACTTATATTCCAATAATTCTTGTTTCTGAATTCTTATCAAATTATTCCCTATCCAATCATGTCATCCCTTAAGCATGCTTCATATTCCAGAAAACTCCCAAAATACTCTTGTTCCATATTCTACCTATAACTCCCATGTTCAGACTAAGTCAGATGATTCATTCGTCACTATTCTCACCAATAGTGAACCCTACTGTACTACACCACATACACCCATCTATAAATACACCCAACTACCCTCTCTCTCTCTCCACACACTCAACACCCTCAGCCAAGGAAAACACCCCACCCACTCAATTACTCCGCTCCGCCGGCTATGCGCATAGTGTCGCTTCGCCTCCAATCCACCCTCCTGGTAAGCACCTCCACTCTACCACAAGTAATACCACAACACCACATGACACAGATTCTGCTCAAGACTCTACCCATCCATATATCGCTATTCTGACCACTATACCAAATATTTGTTGATATACTTGTTGGTTTGTATGTTTGTTTGTTCATGTTGCATAGTTATCAGAGTGTTCGTGCCATCTCGTGAAGGCTAGATCTGCAAGTCTACGCCAGGTGGTGGTGCCAGAAGCCAGTTCCGCGAGCTGTCACCCTTTCGTCAGTTAAGCACGACAAGCTCACTGGATCCCTTTGATGCATAAATTACCTATGCTTTTTCAACCATAACCCCCAGCCTATTATTTTATGCATGATATGATTTTGAGACAAGTTATTATGGTCAGCCAGCCTCAGAACTTTGCCGCAATTAATTTTTATACTCCTTGACATCTTTGTTACAAATGATTTGAGAAAAGGTATGAGTTTTCAAAAGAAAATGTTTTCAAAATGGGTATGATGAAGGGTTGTCACCATTATCACCCTTGAGTGGGATGATCAGGGACTCCCTGGTTTAGGGGAGGGCCTAAGGTGATGGCTCAGCTGGTTTAGGTGTGAGCATGAAGGATTGTCCCTCTCGCCTAAGGACCAGTTTGTCATCACTCCTTACCTATACTCTTATCAAGTACAACCACTCGAGACTGTATGGGCGGTCGCTCAATCTGAACTTATACAGTCTGAACCTCAGGGTTATGATGGCTGGGGAGCACTGGGAGGAAAAGGAAGGGGAATGTTTTGTCTGGTTTGGGCATGGTGGTGGCCTGACTCCTTTCGGTATAAACGTTAAGGTAAGGACGTGCAAGGAAAGAGAGAGATTCTGCAATCGGATCTCACGACGGTGAGATTGCAGAAACCGGACTAGTGGGTAAAATGTACACCTCTGCGCAGAGTTTGAAAACCTATTTGAATAGTTTGCGTCCACGGATATGGATGAGTCATGGCATGGATTTGGCAATTAGTGTTTTGTTTTCCAAAAATGCTTTTGAAAAGTGGTTTTAAAAAGGTCCGGCGGTTGAGCCGTGAGCTATGGTGGACGGGAAGTCCAGTAGCTGTTTTTGAAAATGAAAACCAGTGGCAAACTACTGAGATACCTAGATGGTTTAGCCCAGGGGATTTTGTTCTATATTAAAAAACTTCCTGCTCCTTTGGGAGAGGATGTGCTTTGAAAAATACAAAATGTTTTACAAAATAACCTTGCATCAAAAATTGCTATTTCTGCAAAATATCCTGAGCTCCACATATTCCATGCGTTATATGTGATTTCCCCATTCCGTGGGTGAAGATGGACTGCTGAGTACGTAAATTCACCCTTGCTTATTTGTTGTTTTTCAGAGAAGGAGGTCGCTGATCGGGTAAGAGTTACGCTTGTTCGCAACCTTGCGTGTGGCTGTTGGACCGCTGATTTGCTTCGCTGCGTATATCGGACTGCTTCAGCCCCACTCTGATGATATGTCCTGAGTTGTGGACCAACTCTTAAAGTTGATCGCCACCTTTATAGGTTTGTCTCATTTAAGCAGATCTAGAATCATCTGATGTATAAATGTGTTTACTAGCCTCTTGGGACTAGTAATTGTATCACATTTGAGTCCCAAAGGATTGGGGCGCTTCAGTTATCCCCACTATACTCAGTGCTTAGGAGGAGATGCTAGCAACATGGAGGATTTTGAGGAGTTTCAGGACTACGATGAGTTCTAGTTTATCTTAGTGGCGAACCCCCTGTCAGCTGCCTGTGAAGGCCTTATCTTCTACATTTCGTATTTCCGCACATTGATGTTAATGACTATGTTATAGACTCAGTGGATGTTTTGGACATCTTGTTGTAATAAAGTACTTTTCCGCTATTTACTTTGAGCAATGTGTGATGATTTCCAATTATATAATTGTTGTGTACGTGAGTTTCTGATCCTAGCACGTACATGGTTCGTATTCGGTTTACCTTCCAAAACCGGGTGTGACATAAGTGGTATCAAAGCCTTGCTGACTGTAGGACCACTAACCTAGACTACAATGGTCGCCCTAAGGACTATAGACCCCTACTTTTACTTTGACCTTAGTGTCATTTCAAAAGTTGGTCATCTTGACCAATTCTATATTATTACTCATCTCACAAAATTATGTCTCACTTATCTTTCTGTTTACTTGCTGGTCTTATAGTTCTACTCTCACTCTTGTGCTTACGATGTCTTTTGTAGATGGCTCGTATTAGATGCACTGCATGTAAGTCAGTGATCTCCTTTTTGCCTTCTTGCCTGGCGGAGCACCCACTATGTCGCACAGTGCTAGGTCAGTCCAGTCACTTGGAGAGACTGCATCTTCGCCTACATGAGGAGCAGAGCATCGACGCCAGGAGCAGGAGCAGCAGGACTCTTCCTCCTCGCCTCAGAGGAGGTGGAGTCTAGGAGGCAGCCTTCTCCTACACCTCAGCCAGAGATGCCCCCTGCATCACCACCGGGCATCCCGGCTGCTGGAGGAGACCCTGACGGAGATGGAGACGACAACGACGCTGGTGGCAGTTCGAGCCACAACACAGAGCTTTTGGAGGAGTAGGAGCTGGAGGGATGGATCACTAGACCCATCACTCGCGACGCCGCTCGCGGGTGTCACTTCCATGATGCCCTCGACAACTTGCTGCGTCGGGCCCTCGACCGACACACTTGGTCTATCGAGTACTGTTGTGTAGTCTACCAACATCGTCGCGGGTTGTACCTGAACTAGTGGGAGGCTACTTTCTTAGTGCGTCGTCCGGACAATGATCTTCGGGGTGCAGAGGCCTTCTCAGAGCACTATTCTATCACTGAGAGGGATACTGCCGAGGCAGCCATGCAAGATGCAACACGATGTGCACTTTCATAGTATTGCTCATTGTTCAGAGGGGTAGCTGATGGCCTTGACCTAAAGTACTACCCTCGCCGTTCAACCGGTAGTGCTGGAGGTGTGATTGTCTCACCTATTGGTGAAGGCAATCCTAGGCTGAACAACATGGTCAACTTGGTCGTCGTGGTCAACACCGAGCTAGACCACACCCTTGACGAGTTGGGCAAGGTTCGGGCGGAGGTTGCGGAATTGCGTGCTGAGTGCGCAGCATGCCACTATTTGGATGGTGGTTCTCCCTCCCCTATCGGGATTCAACTCCCTTACCGTTCACCGCCCCGTGGTCGCTTCGATTATGGTACCCCTGACTACAGGACCCAGATAGATTTGGATCCATAGATCGACAGAGTCGGAGTCTGTAATAATGCTTAATTCAGTGTCTTAGTCTTAGTTAGTCTTAGTTAGAGTTAGTTTGCTTGTCATATGTTTGGATGCTTGTCGTGATGAACCTGTAATGAAGTTGGATCTTTGTAATGATTGTCACCAATGTGTGGGTATCCCCTGCAACTTGGTGTAGTTATTAATAAAGTTAGTTGTTTAGTTGGGTAATCCCTTTATTTCCTCTTTCCTCTTTATTTGAGAAGCTGTCAGTGAAGATGATCAATTGTTCAGTGCTATGAAGATTTCCATATATCTTTTCTTATGCTGAAAGACTGCAGAGTCAGATCTGATGTGTGTGTGCTTTCTACAGATGTCTGAGAACAGGCGCCGAGGTGCAAGGCGTGCTCAGCAGGAGCAGCAGGCACCCTAGGAGGAGGCAGCTCAGCAGCAGCAGTTACCACCGCCACCCCCGATGACAGTTGAGCATATGTTCCTAATGCAGACTCAAGCAGTCCAAGCATTTGGTCAGACCTTAGCAACAATGCAGCAGGTACAGCAGCAACCACCCCCACCTCAGCCCCAAGTGCAAGTTCAGATGCCGCAAGTGCCCAGAGATAAGTGGGCTGAA
Organism: Zea luxurians; assembly: GCA_029449295.1. Taxonomy (NCBI): domain Eukaryota; kingdom Viridiplantae; phylum Streptophyta; class Magnoliopsida; order Poales; family Poaceae; genus Zea; species Zea luxurians. The sequence goes on along the minus strand of JAOPSE010000820.1, from coordinate 170,058 downwards.
TTCATGAGGGGGCATCCCCCTATCTTTGCCCATTCTGCTGATCCCATGAACCCTGAAGATTGGTTGTGTACTATGGAGTGTGAGTTGCATACTACTCAGTGCAACGATCGTGAGAAGGTTCTGTATGGTCCTTGTCTGCTAAGGGGAGCAGCACAATCTTGGTGGGAGTCTTACCTCGCCACCCATGTCGACCCTGAAGTCATCACTTGGGAGGAGTTCAGGGACAACTTCCGTCGTTACCATGTGCCTGAAGAACTGATGATAGTAAGGAAGGAGGAGTTTCTAGCTTTGAAGCAAGGTCCCTGTTTGTCAGTGAGTACAGGGACAAGTTTCTGTAGCTGTCAAGCTACGCCCCAGAAGATGTCAACATGGATGCTAAGAGGCAATATCGCTTTCTGAGAGGTTTGGTTGACCCCCTTCACTACCAGCTGATGAATCACACTTTCTCCACCTTCCAGCATTTAATCGACAGAGCAATCATGACTGAAAGGAAGCGCCGGGAAATGGAGGACAGGAAACGAAAGATTGGTGGATCTCAGGCCGGGAGTAGCAGTTTTCCCCGCTACTCAGGCAAACCACCCCAGCAATTCAAACAAGGTCACCCTCAAGGTCACCAGCACCAGCATCAGCGTCAGCACCAGCAACAGTATCAGAGGTAGTTTCCTCAGCAGCAGCAACAACAATACCGTCAGAACAACCAGCAGGGAGGAAATCACTACCAGCGTTAGAACAACCAGGCAGCTCGCCTTCCTGCCCTAGCAACCAACCAGAACAACCAAGCAGCCCCAGCGCAAGTAGGAGGCCGTTGAAAGAGAAATGTGCCCTTGGGCCATTTCTAAGTGTTTTGGTGATTTAGTGTCCAACACAAGTGCCCTAGTGTAAAAGGTGGACAAAGTACAAATCAAGGATAAAGGTATGTTTCTCAGACTTAGTACATTGTTTTATGGACTAATGTATTGTGTCTAAGTGTTGGAAACAGGAAAAATCCAATTGAAAATGCCTTGGCTCGAGCAGCCAAGACTCTGCTCAGTCTGGGAGCACCGGACTGTCCGGTGGTGCACCGGACAGTGTCCGGTGCGCCAGGCTGGCTCTGGCGAACAGGCTGCTCTCGGGACTTCGACAGTGGTGTATGGCTATAATTCACCGGACTGTTCGGTGTGCACCGGACTGTCCGGTGAGCCAACGGTCGGCAGGGCCAACGGTCGGCCGCGCGATCTGCGCGGGACACATGGCCGAGCCAATAGCTAGAAGGGGTCACCGGACATGTCCGGTGCGCCAACGGCTCTCAGGCTGCCAACGGTCGACTTCGCCAAATAAGGAAAGAAATCCGCACCGGACAGTGTCCGGTGTGCACCGGACTGTCCGGTGCGCCAGTCGACAAAAGGCAAGATCAGCCTTCCTACAATGCTCTCAATGGCTCCTAGCTGCCTTGGGGCTATAAAAGGGACCCCTAGGCGCATGGAGGAGTACATCAAGCATTCTTACAACATTCATAAGCACCAAGACCTCGATTTCGCGCATTTGTTTCTTTGTGATAGCATATAGAGCTCTAGTGGAGTTGTGAACTCATTGGGTTGCGTTGCGAGCTCTTGTTGCGACTTGTGTGCGTGGTGCCACTCTGATTTTTGTGTCTTGTGTGTGTTTCTAATCCCTTCCTTGCTCCGTGCTTCTTTGTGAACTTCAAGTGTAAGGGCGAGAGGCTCCAAGTTGTGGAGATTCCTCGCAAACGGGATTAAGAAAAGCAAGCAAAACACCGTGGTATTCAAGTGGGTCTTTGGACCGCTTGAGAGGGGTTGATTGCAACCCTCGTCCGTTGGGACGCCACAACGTGGCGTAGGCAAGCGTTGGTCTTGGCCGAACCACGGGATAACCACCGTGCCATCTCTGTGATTGATCTCTTGTGGTTATTATGTTTTTGTTGAGACTCCTCTCTAGCCACTTGGCAATTATTGTGCTAACGATTAACCAAGTTTTGTGGCTTAAGTTTCAAGTTTCACAGGATCACCTATTCACCCCCCCTCTAGGTGCTCTCAATTGGTATCAAAGCCGTTCTCTTCACAAAGGGACTAATCGCCCGAAGAGATGGATCATAAGGGGAAGGGAATCGTGATCAACGACAAAGAGAAGGAGTCCTTCGTCAACGAGCCTAATGATGATAAGCCTACCGACTCGGGCTCGGGCCATAGACGCAAAGATAGAAGGAAGAAGAAGTCGAGACGCATCAAGGAGATCGTCTACTACGACGACAGTGATGAATCCACTTCTTCTCATAAGGACAACGACGACAATGACTACGACAAACGAAAGACGGTTAACTCAAACTTTTCTTTCGATTATTCGCGTATTCCTCAAAGTTCAAATTCACATTTGCTCTCCATTCCTCTCGGCAAGCCTCCACACTTTTATGGGGAGGACTACGGATTTTGGAGCCATAAAATGCGTAGTCACCTATTCTCTCTCCATCCAAGCATATGGGAGATTGTTGAGAATGGAATGAAGTTTGATAGCTCGGATAGTCCTATTTTTATTAATGAACAGATTCATAGAAATGCACAAGCCACTACTGTGTTGTTAGCATCCTTGTGCAGGGACGAATACCATAAAGTGAGCGGCTTGGACAATGCCAAGCAGATCTGGGACACCCTCAAGATTTCTCATGAGGGGAACGACGTCACCTTGCTCACCAAGATCGAGTTGGTGGAGGGAGAGCTTGGACGATTCGCAATGATAAGGGGCGAGGAGCCAACCCAAACATACAACCGGCTCAAGACCCTTATCAACAAAATAAGGAGCTACGGAAGCACGCGATGGACGGACCATGACGTCGTCTGATTGATGCTAAGATCCTTTACCGTTCTTGATCCTCATTTGGTGAATAATATTCGTGAGAATCCCTGGTACACCAAAATGTCGCCCGAAGAAGTCCTTGGAAAATTCGTAAGCGGGTGAATGATGATCAAGGAGGCAAGATACGTGGACGACACATTGAATGGTCCAATCAACGAGCCTCAACCCCTCGCTCTCAAGGCAACAAGAAGCAAGGAGGCGCTACCTAGCAAGCTGGCACAAATTGAGGCGGCCGGACTTAATGATGAAGAGATGGCCCTCATCATCAAGAGATTCAAGACGGCGCTAAAGGGTCGCAAGGGGCAGCCAAGCAAGACCAAGACAAAGGGGAAGCGCTCATGCTTCAAATGTGGTAATCTTGGTCATTTTATTGCTAACTGTCCCGACAATGATAGTGATCAGGATCAAGGGAACAAGAGGGAGAAGAAGAAGAACTATAAGAAGGCAAATGGCGAGGCACATCTTGGCAAGGAGTGGGATTCGGATTGCTCCTCGTCCGACTCCGACAATGAAGGACTCGCCGCCACCGCCTTCAACAAGTCATCCCTCTTCCCCAACGAGCGTCACACATGCCTTATGGCAAGGGAGAAGAAGGTATGTACTTGAAACTCTACTTATGCTTCTTCAAGTGAGGACGAATCTAGTGATGAGGATGAAATAGATTATTCATGTTTATTTAAGGGCCTAGATAGAACCAAGGTAGATAAAATTAATGAATTGATTGATGCCTTGAATGATAAGAATAGGCTTTTAGAAAAACAAGAGGACTTGTTGTATGAAGAACATGACAAATTTGTAGAAGCACAAAAATCTCATGCCTTAGAAGTTAAGAGAAATGAAATGCTTTCTTGTGAATTATCTTCTTGCCATGAGACAATTTCTAGCTTAAGGAGCATTAATGATGATTTGAATGCTAAGTTAGAAATAGCTAGTAAATCAACAACTTGTGTAGAAAATGTTGTTATTTGCAATAGATGTAAAGATTTTGATATTGATGCTTGTAGTGAACACATAGCTTCTATTGCAAAGTTAAACGATGAAATGGCTAGTCTTAATGCTCAACTTAAGGCTAGCAAAAGTGATTTTGATAAACTAAAATTTGCTAGGGATGCCTACACGGTTGGTAGACACCCCTCAATTAAGGATGGGCTTGGCTTCAAGAGGGAAGCCAAGAACTTAACGAGCCATAAGGCTCCCATCTCCGCCAAGGAGAAAGGGAAGGCCCCTATGGCAAGTAGTACTAAAAAGAACCATGCTTTTATGTACAATGATAGAAGACAGTCTCATAGGAGTTGTAATGCTTTTGATTCACATGCCTATGATTCTTATTCTATGTTTGCTTCCAGTTCTTCCTATATGCATGGTAGAGATATGCCTAGGAAAAATATTCATCATGTGCCTAGAAAGAATATTGTTCATGTTCCTAGGAAAGTCATGAATGGACCCTATACAATTTATCATGCTTTAAACGCTTCCTTTGCTATTTGTAGAAAGGATAGGAAGATAGTTGCTAAGAAATTAGGGGCAAAATGCAAGGGTGATAAAACTTGCATTTGGGTCCCTAAGACAATTGTGACTAACCTTGTAGGACCCAACAAGAGTTGGGTACCTAAGACCCAAGCCTAAATTTGCCTTGCAGGTTTATGCATCCGGGGGTTCAAGCTAGATTATCGACAGCGGATGCACAAACCACATGACGGGGGAAAAGAGGATGTTCTCTTCCTACGTCAAGAACAAGGATTCCCAAGATTCAATTATATTCGGTGATGGGAACCAAGGCAAGGTAAAAGGGTTAGGTAAAATTGCTATTTCATCCGAGCACTCTATTTCTAATGTGTTTTTGGTTGAGTCGCTTGGATATAATTTGTTATCTGTTAGTCAATTATGCAAAATGGGATATAATTGTCTATTTACAAATATAGATGTGTCTGTCTTTAGAAGATGTGATGGTTCACTAGCTTTTAAGGGTGTACTAGACGGCAAACTTTATTTGGTTGATTTTGCAAAAGAAGAGGCCGGTCTAGATGCATGCTTAATGGCTAAGACTTGCATGGGCTGGTTGTGGCATCGCCGCTTAGCACATGTGGGGATGAAGAACCTCCACAAGCTTCTAAAGGGAGAACACGTGATAGGTCTAACCAATGTACATTTCGAAAAAGATAGACCTTGTGCAGCTTGTCAAGCAGGGAAACAGGTGGGAGGCTCTCATCACACCAAAAATGTGATGACAACATCAAGACCCTTGGAGATGCTTCATATGGATCTCTTCAGACCCGTCGCCTATCTGAGTATAGGAGGAAGTAAGTATGGTCTTGTTATAGTTGATGATTTTTCCCGCTTCACTTGGGTATTCTTTTTGCAGGATAAAACTGAAACCCAAGGGACCCTCAAGCACTTCCTCAGGAGAGCTCAAAATGAGTTTGAGCTCAAAGTGAAGAAGATAAGGAGCGACAACGGGTCCGAGTTCAAGAACCTTCAAGTGGAGGAGTTCCTTGAGGAGGAAGGGATCAAGCACGAGTTCTCCGCTCCCTACACACCACAGCAAAATGGTGTGGTAGAGAGGAAGAACAGGACGCTCATCGATATGGTGAGGACTATGCTTGGAGAATTCAAGACCCCTGAGCGTTTTTGGTCGGAAGCCGTGGACACGGCTTGCCACGCCATCAACAGGGTCTATCTTCACCGCCTCCTCAAGAAGACTTCATATGAGCTGCTAACTGGTAACAAACCCAATGTGTGTTATTTTCGTGTATTTGGGAGCAAGTGTTATATTCTTGTGAAGAAAGGTAGAACCTCTAAATTCGCTCCCAAAGCTGTAGAAGGGTTTTTATTAGGTTATGATTCAAATACAAAGGCGTATAGGGTCTTCAACAAATCATCGGGTTTGGTTGAAGTCTCTAGCGATGTTGTATTTGATGAGACTAATGGCTCTCCAAGAGAGCAAGTTGTTGATCTTGATGATGTAGATGAAGAAGACGTTCCAACGGTCGCAATGCGCACCATGGCGATTGGCGATGTGCGACCACGAGAACAATTGGAGCAAGATCAACCATCTTCATCAACTATGGTGCATCCCCCAACCCAAGATGACGAACAGGTACCTCGTGTGGAGGCGCATGATCAAGGGGGAGCACAGGATGATCAAATTGAAGAGGAAGAAGCACCTCAAGCACCTCCAACCCAAGTTCTAGCGACAATCCAAAGGGATCATCCCGTCGACCAAATATTGGGTGATATTAGCAAGGGAGTAACTACTCGTTCAAGATTAGTTAATTTTTGTGAACATTACTCCTTTGTCTCTTCTATTGAGCCTTTCAGGGTAGAAGAGGCCTTGCTAGATCCGGACTGGGTGTTGGCCATGCAGGAGGAACTCAACAACTTCAAGCGCAATGAAGTTTGGACACTGGTGCCTCATCCCAAGCAAAATGTTGTGGGAACCAAGTGGGTGTTCCGCAACAAACAGGACGAGCACGGGGTGGTGACAAGGAACAAGGCTCGACTTGTGGCAAAAGGTTATGCCCAAGTCGCAGGTTTGGACTTTGAGGAGATGTTCGCTCCTGTGGCTAGGCTAGAATCAATTCGTATTTAGCTAGCATATGCCGCTCACCATTCTTTCAGGTTGTACCAAATGGATGTGAAGAGCGCTTTCCTCAACGGGCCGATCAAAGAGGAGGTGTACATGGAGCAACCCCCTGGCTTCGAGGATGAACGGTACCCCGACCACGTGTGTAAGCTCTCTAAGGTGCTCTATGGACTTAAGCAAGCCCCAAGAGCATGGTATGAATGCCTTAGAGACTTTTTAATTGCTAATGCTTTCAAGGATGGGAAAGCCGATCCAACTCTTTTCACTAAGACTTGCGATGGTGATCTTTTTGTGTGCCAAATTTATGTCAATGACATAATATTTGGTTCTACTAACCAAAAGTCTTGTGAAGAGTTTAGCAGGGTGATGACGCAGAAATTCGAGATGTCGATGATGGGCGAGTTGAACTACTTCCTTGGGTTCCAAGTGAAGCAACTCAAGGACGGCACTTTCATCTCCCAAACGAAGTACACGCAAGACTTGCTAAAGCGGTTTGGGATGAAGGACGCCAAGCCCGCAAAGACGCCGATGGGAACTGACGGACACACCGACCTCAACAAAGGAGGTAAGTCCGTTGATCAAAAAGCATACCGGTCCATGATAGGTTCTTTGCTTTATTTATGTGCTAGTAGACCGGATATTATGCTTAGCGTATGCATGTGTGCTAGATTTCAATCCGATCCTAAGGAGTGTCACTTAGTGGCTGTAAAGCGAATTCTAAGATATTTAGTTGCTACGCCTTGCTTCGGGATCTGGTATCCAAAGGGGTCTAACTTTGACTTGATTGGATATTCAGATTCCGACTATGCTGGATGTAAGGTCGATAGGAAGAGTACATCGGGGACGTGCCAATTCTTAGGAAGGTCCCTGGTGTCATGGAACTCTAAGAAACAAACCTCCGTTGCCCTATCCACCGCTGAGGCCGAGTATGTTGCCGCAGGACAGTATTGCGCGCAACTACTTTGGATGAGGCAAACCCTCCGGGACTTTGGCTACAATGTGAGCAAAGTCCCACTCCTATGTGATAATGAGAGTGCTATCCGAAAAGCGGAAAATCCTGTTGAGCACAGCCGCACAAAGCACATTGACATCCGACATCACTTTTTGAGAGACCACCAGCAAAAGCGAGATATCGAAGTGTTTCATGTTAGCACCGAGAACCAGCTAGCCGATATCTTTACCAAGCCTCTAGATGAGAAGTCCTTTTGCAGGCTGCGTAGTGAGCTAAATGTCTTAGATTCGCGGAACTTGGATTGAATTGTAGCATACATGTGTTTATGCCTTTGATCATGTTCCTTCTGCATTTGTTGCTTATGTATGGTGCTCAAGTTGTACAAACTCTCCCTGGACCTCACAAGTCCTTTTTGCAAGTGATGCACATACTTAGGGGGAGGTGTGTTACAACTTGACCCTTTGAAAACTAACCATGTGCTTGAGTTTGTTTTAGTCTCAAAGGAGGATTGAAAGGGAAAAGGTGGACTTGGACCATGCAAGACTTCCACTGCACTCCGATGAAAAAAAGTAACTTTTCCAAGTTCATCTTTACCCTCTTATTGCCTATTTGCTCTTAGTTGAAGATTTTGGTGAGGCAATAGGGTTAAAGGGCCAAGATTGATCCCGTTTTGGTGCTTGATGCCAAAGGGGGAGAAAATAAAGGCCAAAGCGATAAATGGATCAGCTACCACTTGAGAGATTTTGAAAATAGTAAAATAGAGCTTTTGGTTTGTCATAACTCTTTAATTGTCTCTCTTGTCAAAAGTTGGCTTCTTGTGTGGAGAAATGTTGATTATGGGAAAAAGGGGGAGTTTTTGAAATCTTGAATCAATTTCTCTTGTAATGACTCTCTTTATGTTTTAACAAGTATGTTTGACTTAGAGATAGAAATTTGGGTTTGATTTGCAAAAACAAATCAAGTGGTGGCAAATGATGATCCATATATGTCAAAATTGAATCAAAACAATTTTGAGTTCTTATTTGAATTGATTTTGCACTTGTTCTACTTGCTTTATGTTGTGTTGGCATAAATCACCAAAAAGGGGAGATTGAAAGGGAAATGTGCCCTTGGGCCATTTCTAAGTATTTTGGTGATTTAGTGTCCAACACAAGTGCCCTAGTGTAAAAAGGTGGACAAAGTACAAATCAAGGATAAAGGTATATTTCTCAGACTTAGTACATTGTTTTATGGACTAATGTATTGTGTCTAAGTGTTGGAAATAGGAAAAATCCAATTGAAAATGCCTTGGCTCGAGCAGCCAAGACTCTGCTCAGTCTGGGAGCACCGGACTGTCCGGTGGTGCACCGGGCAGTGTCCGGTGCGCCAGGCTGGCTCTGGCGAACAGGCTGCTCTCGGGACTTCGACGGCGGTGTACGGCTATAATTCACCGGACTGTCCGGTGGTGCACCGGATTGTCCGGTGGGCCGTTCACAGGCGAACTCATCGCTCTCGGGAATTCATCGGCGACGTACGGCTATAATTCACCGGACTATCCGGTGTGCACCGGACTGTCCGGTGAGCCAACGGTCGGCAGGGCCAACGGTCGGCCGCGCGATCTGCGCGGGACACGTGGCCGAGCCAACGGCTAGAAGGGGTCACCGGACATGTCCGGTGCGCCAACGGCTCTCAGGCTGCCAACGGTCAACTTCGCCAAATAAGGAAAGAAATCCGCACCGGACAGTGTCCGGTGTGCACCGGACTCTCCGGTGTGCACCGGACTGTCCGGTGCGCCAGTCGACCAAAGGCAAGATCAGCCTTCCTAGAATGCTCTCAACGGCTCCTAGCTACCTTGGGGCTATAAAAGGGACCCCTAGGCGCATGGAGGAGTACATCAAGCATTCTTACAGCATTCCTAAGCACCAAGACCTCGATTCCGCGCATTTGTTTCTTTGTGATAGCATATAGAGCTCTAGTGGAGTTGTGAACTCATTGGGTTGCGTTGCGAGCTCTTGTTGCGACTTGTGTGCGTGGTGACACTCTGATTTTTGTGTCTTGTGTGCGTTGCTAATCCCTCCCTTGCTTAGTGCTTCTTTGTGAACTTCAAGTGTAAGGGCGAGAGGCTCCAAGTTGTGGAGATTCCTCGCAAACAGGATTAAGAAAAGCAAGCAAAACACCGTGGTATTCAAGTGGGTCTTTGGACCGCTTTAGAGGGTTTGATTGCAACCCTCGTCCGTTGGGACGCCACAATGTGGAGTAGGCAAGCGTTGGTCTTGGCCGAACCACGGGATAACCACCGTGCCATCTCTGTGATTGATCTCTTGTGGTTATTGTGTTTTTGTTGAGACTCCTCTCTAGCCACTTGGCAATTATTGTGCTAACGATTAACCAAGTTTTGTGGCTTAAGTTTCAAGTTTCACAGGATCACCTATTCACCCCCCTCTAGGTGCTCTCAGCCGTGCATGCTTCTATTGTGGGGGAACAAAACCACTGGGCGAAGCACTGTCTGAAGAAGGCAACTCAGCAGTCATCAGTAGTCAATACCCTAACAAGACAAGGAGCACCACAGCAAGTACAAGGAGGTCGTGGTCAGGCTTACAACCATGGAAAGGTGACCACTTGGAGGCCGAATCAACCTAGGATGCTCAGGACATGGCAGTAGGTATGTTTCCAGTTGAATCCTATCCAGCAAAAGTATTATTTGACACTGGTGCCACGCATTCTTTTGTTTCTACATCTTGGGTAGAAGCACATAACATCCCCATAGAATCAATGTTTCCACCTTTAAGAGTTTATTCAGTTGGGGGAAAAGTTCAGTCCAATAGGATTTGTCCGAATCTAAGGATTGAAATAAGGGGGATAGACTTCCCCGCTAACCTAGTAGTAATGGGTACTCAAGGGTTAGATGTCATCCTAGGGATGAATTGGCTATACAAGAACCAAGCCACCGTCAGTTGTGACAAGAGAACTGTCAAGTTGGTGTCCCCATCTGGAAAGGAAGTAATAACTATTGGGGACTTATTCTCAAATGCTATGAATTAAGAACAAGGCAACTTAAAAAATGTTAAATGTTAAAGTCCTTCGTCCTTCGAAGCATTATTTCCCTAAGGATATAATGATCTTTGGACGAAGGCTATGAAGGACATACCTTCATAGATATGACATGTAAAATTAGGGGACGAAGATTATGAAACATAAGACAATAACATAGATAATTATATAGTGCCAAAATGTGAACATGTATTGATAAATAATCATGAATATATAAAAATTAAACTAAATTACATGTGTACCTTGAGTTTGACAGAAATACGAAGATATGAATGCGATGGAAAAGCGTGAACAGTACGGGGGTACTGTTCACCTATTTATAGGCACAGGGCGCAACCTGTGTGAATTTACATTCATGTCCTCTACAAATGATTACAATCATTACACAGTCTATCATGGGCTGATTGGTCATCTCATCTTTAAGTCGGTGCATTTTGAAATATACTACAAAGCTCTCGGACTTCGGCATCATTCCTGTTCTGGCCTTCCGAAGGTGCTTCTTCTCACAGGACCTTCGGCGATGAAGCAGACCCCCAACAGTAGCCCCTTCACGGTGCCAGATCATTTTTCATACTACGAAGCTCTCGGACTTCGGCACGCGACTGTGAAGGGGCTACTGTTGGGGGCTACTGTTGGGGGTCTGCTTCATCGCCGAAGGTCCTGTGAGAAGAAGCACCTTCGGAAGGCTAGGGTTACACGCGACGAAGAGGAGATCGAAGCTGCTGGAACTGCCCCTATCTCCGAAGTGATGAGGCAGTCGAGACTAGTTATGCCAGAGGGTACTGCTGACAAAGATGCACCTGCTGCCAAAGCTGAGCAGGCAGATATTGCAGAAAGTGAGGCTGACGAGGAAGATATAGATGATTATTCCGTCGTGCCATCTAAGCCTAGCCACTTGGATTTTGGAAAATCAACTGTCTCCGAAGCTGATATGCCGATGATGATAAAACTAGGTTACTTCGGGGAAGCCGAGAAGAAGCTGGTTCACTTTGGTAGGGAAGAGACAACCCAAAGCCAGAAAACAATGAGGTGGTAGTCTTCAGAAGCTTCTTTAAAGCAGGATTAAGGTTTCCTTTGCATGGGATGATTGCAGATGTTTTGGAAAATTTTGAAGTTTATCTTCATCAGCTGACTCCTAACGCTATCGTTAGGCTCAGCATCTTTATCTGGGCTCTCCGAAGCCAAGGAGCGGAGCCGGTTGCCGAAGCCTTTTGTCGGGTACACGAACTTCACTATCAGACGAAGGCTAGAGAAGATGGATCGCACGAGAACTTCGGCTGCTATAATTTTGCTTATCGCAAAGACATGAAGACACCGGTGGTTAGCTACCGCACCAAATGGCCGACCGGTTGGAAAATTGAATGGTTTTATGTTAAGATTGATGAGAAAAAGGAGAAGTTAGTTCAGAGCCCGCTAAAGCTAACCTTCGGGTTGACTAGGCCTCAGTGCAATATGACGCCAGGGATAGCTTGGCCAGATGTTGTGCGTGATTTTAGAGTTGTGCCTGAGCATATTGGTACTAGAGATCTAGTTCAGGAATATTTAGCCAATAGAGTATTCCCAACGTTGAAGGAATGGGATATGCCGAAGCTTAAAGGAGAGAAGAAAAAGAATGAACTCGTTCGGTTGCCTTATCATTTTAAGTTCAAGAAACACTTCAAAGAACCCTACCAGGAATGGTTGGATACAATTGAAGTTATGTGCAATGAAATCTTGGACAATTATACGAAAAAAGAAGATCAACTGATGACAGCAGCCTTCAGCACCCGGCCGAAACGAAGGCTAAACCGAGTAATGGACGCTTTGAAATTTGAATACCCAGACTATGGAAGGTTAAGCAAAGGTGTCGAAGGGCCGAAACGAAGAAGGGTTGTTAGTGTTGTACAAAGGCAAGCTGCCAGGATGATAAAAGAGGATGAAATTTTAGCAAAAAAGAAAAAATCTAGTCCTGAGCCAAAGGTAACTGTGTCGAAGAAAAGAAAGGCTCCAACTTCGAAGCCGAAGGCTGATTTAGAAGAAGAAGCTCCCTCAACGCCTTCTGTCACTGACGCAGAAGAAATTTTAAGGGTAATGACTGAATCTCTACCTAATAAGCTAAGTCCGCTGGGACCGGAACTAATGAAGCTTTTACAGAAGAAGAAGAAACCTTCAGCTGCCGAGAAGCCTGCTGAACCAAAAAAGCGAAGAATTATTACTGTCATTGAGGCTATTGAGGAAACACCGCCACCGGCCTCAGCGCCGAAAACAGCAGCAGCCGAAGCTGCTCCTCCCGAAGCTGCTACTTCCGAAGCTGCAGCAGCCGATGCCACAGATTTGGAAACCACACTCGAGGACATTGATGAAATGATTTTGAAAATGGCTGAGGAAGAAACTGTTGCAGCTGCTGAGGAGACCCCGGCCGTAGTGCCTGAAAAAGGGGAAAAGATGCCTGGAAAAGAGAAGGAGCCTGCCGAAGATACTTTGGAAGAGGAAAATTTTAACTTTCAAAACATTATTGGGCAAGAATTGTTAAAGGCTGAAAAAGAAGAACTGAAGGACTATGCAATATCGTGCGGGTATCAGCTAGGGGCACTGCTCTTCGGCGGTGTTGCCGAAGAGAGTTTAGGATGCCTTCGGGACTGAATTGGGGCAAAGGTTGTCAGCACTTTATCGAAAAGTGTTGGTTTTCCGAAGCTCGAAGCTGATCTCAGCAGATACCGGCGACAGCATATCACCGGTAGCCTGTTTTATTCTAACTTTAAGGTAAAATTTTCCCTTTACTTTTTATCATTTTGATATGAGGATGTTTTTTTATGAAGGTTATTTTGCCAGAGCCTACTGCTAAGCAAAGCCTTGAGGATGCAACAAGACCTCGAGGATAAGAAAAACGAAGTTATAATTGAGGGTTTAGAGAAGAAGATTAAAGATCATGAAGCTGCCCTAGAAAAGAAAGACTTCGTGCTTCAAACGATGGAAGGTTCACTGGCAGAAGCCCAAGCTGAGATCGCTAGATTAAACGGTGAACTTTCCCTATAGTCAAAAAACTTTAAGCAAGAGAAGAATGATTTCCAAACAAAATTCGAAGCTGAGGCTGAAAAAAGTTCAAATCTTTAGAAATCACTCAAAGATCTTCAGGAAAAATGCTTAGGCTTCGGCACCCGGTGTGTTCAACGACTAAAACAGGTCTTTAACTTAGTTGGGGCCAGCTCCAAAAAGTTTAAACCTTCGGTTGAAGACCTGCCGAGGACACTTGATCATATTGAAGGTGAAGTTGATGCTCTCGACGAAATTATAGCTGGACATGGTGACTTTGGTGCCCTATTAGCTTCTCGAGGCACAGCTGTCGCTTTCATGAAGGCTGGCTGTACACATGGAAATATTGTAAACAGACCAAACTTCAGCTTGTCACCAGCAGTCTTGAACGACATCCTCGGCCTGGACTGAAGCATTGGAGACAGATTCGTTACTCAAATCTGGGCAAAGGGCGGGCGAGACTTGGCTGGTGATGAAGCTCGAAGTCACCTTAAACCGGTAATAAACTCATACCTTGTGCTTACCTTTTTCCTTGAAACTTGAATTTACCTTATAATGCTTGGACATGTACAGGATGATGAAGCCGAGGAGCATTGAGCCGAAGCCTAGCGGATGATCCGAAGCTTAGCATATGTTGATGAAGCTGAAAACCTAGCTGTGAAAAAACTCTAGAAAAACTATTGTATCATCCTTTGTAAAGAATATTGTAATTTGAGAATCAGACTCTACTCTGTAAATTTGTGCATACCTTGTAATATATTTTTACCTTTTCGTCAATGTGTGAACTGCTTTGATGTAAATGAAACTTTTATTTTTTGAGCCGAAGGCGAAAAACACCTTCCCTTCTTTTCGTGCGCAACAAAGCATTGATCTGCTTCCGAAGCCGTATTCTTGGAGACGAAGCAACTGTCTATCTGTATGATATGATGATGATCCTATGTATGCCTAAATGAATGTTTATGAATGCAATGTATGATGTAATGCATCGTGTAGGTGAATGCCCAGTCGCACACATACGAAGCTTCATCCATAACCTTCATTCCCTTAGGAATGACTGAGATCTCTTTGTCGTTTATTTTTCGGCTGCACCGCTTATTTTTCAGTGTAAGTTCTGCATCCCCTTAGGAATGTCTTTTGAACTTCTTTGCCTTCTATTTCGGCGGTATTCGCGTTGACTTTTCACGCTTCGTCTTATATTTCGGTGGTATTTGGCTCTGCATTCCCTTAGGAACGACTTTTGAGCAGAAAACTTACGCTGCGCTCCCTTAGGAACGACTTTTGTAGCTTCGTCGTGCTCTGCATCCCCTTAGGGACGACTTTCGAGCTTCTTCCTATTTTTTTCTTTTTCTACACTCGATGGTGCATGCTCAGATTTTACATTTACATATCTTGGGGAACTTTGCCCTCGTAGGGCTGAATTAAAAAAGGAAAAATTACATACTATGGCCCCATTAAAAATGTTTCTCCCCCTTTGGAAAGGAAAAGGGTGCCGTAGAAAAAATGAAAAAGATTACATCAATTTATACATAATATCGCCAAAGCTCATCCGCATTCCAGGATCTAGGAATGTCATTGCCGTCCATGTCCTTTAACTTGTAAGAACCGGGTCTTGACGAAGATACTACCAAAAAGGGTCCTTCCCACTTCAGCTGAAGTTTACCTACTTTGTCAGGGTTGGCTACTCTTCGAAGCACCAAGTGTCCTAGCTTAATGTCTTTCAATCGAACTTTTCTATCGCATCATTTTATTGTTTTGGCTTGATATTTGTTGATATTTTCCATAGCCTGAAGTCTGGTCCCTTCTATAGTATCTTTTGTTACAGAATGATTAGCTTTGTCTTCAGCCAAGGCTACTGTTCTTATTGACCCCGTTTTAGCCTCTTTGGGGGTTATGGCTTCGTCACCGAATAATAACTTAAATGGTGTGAAACATGTTGATCTTGATACGGTCGTATTATGGCTCCACACCACTTTAATCGATTCATCTGGCCACTTTCCTCTAGGCTGATTAAAGATTAGCTTCATTATTCCTGTCATTATAATAGCATTTGCTCTTTCGACAAGTCCATTTGATTCTGGATGTCTGACTGACGTAAAATGAATCTTCATGCCAATTTGATCACAGAATTCCTTGAAAGCTTCGGCATCAAACTGTGTTCTGTTATCCACAGTTATAGCCTTCGGCACACCGAAGCGACAAACAATGTTTTGCCAGAAAAATTTTAGGACTGTAACCGAAGTTATCGTGGCCAAAGGCTTCGCCTCAATCCACTTGGAAAAATATTCTACAGCCACCACAACATATCTTAAATTGCCTTGTGCTGGTGGAAGTGGACCTAACAAATCCAGGCCCCATCTTTGTAATGGCCAGGTTGGTTGTATTAGCTGAGTTAAAGATGAAGGTTGTTTCTGATTTCTTGCACATTTTTGGCAATTTGCACACTTTTGAACCAAATCTGCTGCATCCGAAGCTGCCTTCGGCCAATAGAATCCTTGTCGAAAAACCTTTCCCAGGAGAGGTCTGGACCCAATATGAGATCCACACAATCCTGCATGTATTTCCTTCATCAGTTCTATACCTTCAGTTCTGGATAAGCACTTGAGAAGTGGGGAACAAACTCCATTTTTATATAATTCCCCTTCTATTATGACATATGGTCTTGTTCTTGCTTCCGTTCTTTTGTTATAAACCTCATCATCCGAGAGATGATTACCTTGGAGGAGAGATATAATCTCAGTCCTCCAGTCTTCACTATGGACAGGAGATATTGTGAGCACTGCTCTTTCGAGAAGTTCTACCGAAGGTGCTCTTATTGTCTCGAAAAACACTTCCGAAGGTAGAGGAAGCCCCTGCGCTGCTGACTTGGCTAGCAGATCAGCATGCTCATTTTCCCCTCTTGGAATATTCTTAACAGAAAATCCTTCGAAAGAAGCTTCAAGACTTCGAACTGTGTCCAAGTATCTCTCAAGCTTTGGATCTCTTGCCTTGCAACTCTTGTCGACATGTCCAGAAATAACTTGAGAGTCAGTTTTGAGGACTGCCCTTCTTATTCCCATTGCCTTAACTTTTGAAGTCCCAAAAGTAATGCTTCGTATTCAGCAATTATTATTTGTACAGCTGAAATCAAGCCTTGTTGCATAACATGTTCTTACTTTGGAAGGTGCAACTAAAACAGCAGCTGCACCTACACCGAAGGTTCCCCAGGAGCTGTCACAGAACACTGTCTAGGCTTCGGCATCCTTATTTGCTTCTTCTTCTTGAGCCCCTGGCGTCCAATCAGCAATGAAGTCTGCTAACGCCTGGAACTGAATTGAGGACCTATGCACATAGTCAATACTAAATTCATTAAGCTCCGCGGCCCACTTTCCAATCCTTCCAGTAGCTTCTCTGTTTCTCATAATATCCTTCAAAGGCTGTGATGAAGGAACAATTATGTGATATGCTTGAAAATAATGCCGGAGCTTCCTGGAGGCCATTAGCACAGCATACAACACCTTCTCCAACTCTGTATAGTTTTTCTTTGATAAACTTAGAACTTCAGAGACAAAATATACTGGAGCTTGCTTCTTAATTTGGCCTTCAAGCTTCTCCTGTACAAGCGCCGCACTCACTACAGAGTGCGAAGCTGCCACATACAATAGTAATGGAGCCCCTAGCGCAGGTGGAGTTAATGTTGTTAGATCAATCAAGTACTGCTTCAACTCTTCGAAGGCCTTCTGCTGAGCTGGGCCCATTGAAAAACTTCGGCTGACTTTAGTATTTCAAAGAATGGCAAATTTCTTTATGCTTATCTAGATATAAATCTATTCAATGATGCCAGTCTTCCTGTCAGCCGTTGGGCCCCCTTCTTTGTGCTTGGTGGTTCCATCCGAAGGATAGCTTCGATCTTGCTTGGATTAGCTTCAATCCCCTTCGTTGAATCTAGATAGCCAAGGAACTTACCCTTCTTCACTCCAAAGACACATTTTTCTGGATTTAATTTCAGGCTAGCTTGCCTAAAATTAGCAAATGTTTCTTGTAGATCAATAATGTGATTTTCTTGCTTTGTGCTTTTTACTATGATGTCATCAACGTATGTTAGCACATTTTTGCCTATCTGAGAATGAAGGACCTTAAATGTCATTCTGCTAAAGCTTCCTCCAGCATTCTTGGGCCCCTCAGGCATCCGAAGGTAGCAATAGGTGCCACTAGGAGTTATGAAGCTAGTCTTCAGCTCATCCTCCTTCTTCATCCATATTTGATGATATCCTGAGTGGCAATCCAGCAGACTCATAAGTTCTGAAGAAGCTGCTGCATCTACAAGAGAGTCTATTCTTGGTAATGGAAATTCGTCCTTTGGACAGGCCTTGTTAAGATCTGTGAAGTCAATACACATTCTTCATTTGCCATTGGTCTTCTTCACCATAACAGTATTGGCAAGCCACTCTGGATATTTTACCTCTCTGATAACACCAGCACTGAGAAGCCTTTTTACTTCATTTCGAGCACCTTTGGCTTTATCATCAGACATTTTCCGAAGCCTTTGCTTTCTTGGCCTGAAGGATGGGTCGACATTGAGTGAATGTTCAATGACGTCTCTATTGACACCACAAAGGTCATTGGCTAACCAAGCAAAGACATCTTTGTTGTTGAATAGAAACCTTATCAAAGTTTTCTCCTGCTCTTCAGATAGTTGAGACCCCAGTAGTACCTTCTACTCTACTATATCTTTACATAGAAGCATGGGTTTCGGCTGATCAACTGAAGCAGCCTTCTCTCTTCTGTACTTGTACTGTTCACAAGCTTCGACTCCATCTATATTGTGGATTGCTTTTGAATCTATCCAATTTCCTTCGGCCTTTCTGGCAGCCTCTTGACTTCCATGAATAGCAATGGGCTCTTGCTCCGAAGGTATCTTCATGCATAGATATGCTGGGTGGAGTATTGCTTCAAAAGCATTAAGTGTCCCTCGACCAATGATTGCGTTGTAGGGGTATTCCATGTCAATAATGTCAAAAACAACTTGTTCAGTCCTTGTATTGTGAACAAAGCCGAAGGTAACTGGCATTGTGATTTTGCCAAGTGCTATGATCTGCCTTCCTCCGAAGCCACATAGGGGATGTGTAGCATCGTGAATCTTATCTTCTGGCTCTTGCATTTGTCTGAAGGCCTTAGCAAATATGATATCCGCAACACTGCCTATATCAACCAGAACATTGTGGACGAGAAAACTCTTGATGACACAAGATATGACCATAACATCATTGTGAGGATAGTCCTTGAGCTGAAGGTCCTCCTAGGAGAAGGTGATTAGGATGTGAGACCATGTTGACTTGATGAAGGGTCCCTGCACCCCAACATGCTGCACCCTTCTCTGTGCTTCCTTCTTCTACTTTTTGTTAGCCGGTTCTGAACTTGAACCGCCTGTTATCGGGAGCACAAGCTTCGTAGCCGAAGGTGCTTCAGCTTGGTTGTTGAACGAAGCCATCAGCTCAATAGTGGAAGTGAGTTCACCGGAGGTGGGCGCCAATGTTGGGGACTTGTTATCAAATGCTATGAATTAAGAACAAGCCAACATAAAAAATGTTAAATGTTAAAGTCCTTCGTCCTTCGAAGCATTATTTCCCTAAGGATATAATGATCTTCGAATGAAGGCTATGAAGGACATACCTTCATAGATATGACATGTAAAATCAGGGGACGAAGATTATGAAACATAAGACAATAACATAGATAATTATATAGTGCCAAAATGTGAACATGTATTGATAAATAATCATGAATATATAAAAATTAAACTAAATTACATTTGTACCTTGAGTTTGACAGAAATACGAAGATACGAATGCGATGGAAAAGCGTGAACAGTACGGGGGTACTGTTCACCTATTTATAGGCACAGGGCGCAGCCTGTGTGAATTTATATTCATGTCCTCTACAAATGATTACAATCATTACACAGTCTATCATGGGCTGATTGGTCATCTCATCTTTAAGTCGGTGCATTTTGAAATATACTACGAAGCTCCTTGACTGGTAGCTTCGACATCGTTCCTGTTCTGGCCTTCCGAAGGTGCTTCTTCTCACAGGACCTTCGGCGACGAAGCAGACCCCAACAGTAACTAAGTTGTACTTGCCTGAACTAGAAGAAGGAGCCTGTCACTATTTGTCAGTAGATGACAAGGAGGCCAATCCAATCGAGGACATTAGAATTGTGTCGGAATTCCCCGACATGTTCCCTGAGGAGTTACCAGGCATGCCACCTGAAAGGAAAGTTGAATTTGCCATAGTGCTTATCCTAGGTACCGCCCCTATTTCCATGAGAGCCTATCGAGTGTCCAGACCAGAATTGGTGGAACTCAAGAAACAGACTGATGAGCTATTGGAGAAAGGCTACATCAGACCAAGTACCTCACCTTGGGCAGCCCCAGTGCTATTTGTGGAGAAGAAGGACAGAACAAAGGGGATGTGTATTGATTACAGATCTTCGAATGAAGTCATTGTTAAGAACAAGTGCCCCTGCCTAGAATTGAGGATCTATTCGATCAGTTGAGAGGAGCTAGTGTGTTCTCAAAGATAGATATGAGATCAGGTTACCATCAGCTCAGAATCCGACCTTCGGATATACCGAAGACAACATTCATCACCAAGTATGGACTATATGAGTTCACGGTCATGTCATTCGGTTTGACGAATGCGCCAGCTTACTTCATGTACCTGATGAACAGTGTGTTCATGGACTACCTCGATCAGTTCGTAGTGGTGTTCATTGATGATATTCTTGTATATTCCCAGAATGAGCAAGAGGATGAGGAGCATGTGAGGAAAGTACTCCAGAGGCTACGAGATTGTCAGTTGTATGCCAAACTTAGCAAGTGCGAGTTCTGGATCAGTGAGGTCCTATTCTTGGGTCATATCATAAACCAAGATGGGCTAGCTGTGGATCCAAAGAAGGTAGTAGCAATTCTAGACTGGAAAGCAACAAAAGATGTCCGAGGAATCAAAAGTTTCATCGGAATGGCCGGTTACTATCGGCGTTTCATTGAAGGTTTCTCCAAGATTGCCAGGCCAATGACAGCCTTGCTGGCAAAGAAGGTTGAGTTCAAGTGGACCCTAGCATGCCAAGAGTCCTTTGAGATATTGAAGAAGAAGTTGACAACAGCACCGGTATTGATTCTGCCAGATGTTCACAAGCCATTCTCAGTGTATTGTGATGCTTCATACACCGGATTGGGATGTGTATTGATGCAGGAAGGGAAAGTAGTGGCATACTCATCCCGCTAGATGAAGGTTCATAAGAAGAATTATCCCACTCATGATCTGGAGTTAGCAGCAGTGGTTCATGCACTGAAGACATGAAGACACTATTTATATGGGCAGAAGTGTGATATCTACACGGATCACAAGAGCCTCAAGTACATATTTGCTCATTCAGATCTAAACATGAGGCAGCGAAGATGGCTAGAGTTGATCAAAGATTATGAGCTAGAAACATTATCATCCAGGCAAAGAAAATGTGGTTGCAAATGCTTTGAGCAGAAAGAGTCAAGTTAATATGTTGGCAGCTCACCCGATGCCGTTCGAGCTAGCAAAGGAATTCGATAGGTCGAGTCTCGGATTTCTGAATAACACTCAAGGAGTGACATTCGAACTGGAATCCACTCTGGAGCAAGACATCAGGAAGGGTCAGAAAGATGATGAGAAGATCAACGAGATCCAACAGCTGATCATAGTGGGAAAGGTCCAGATTTCCTTGAAGATGCAGAAGGAGTGGTAGGTTTAAGGATAGGCTGTGTGTTCCCGACATCAAATCGATCTGGGAACTGATTCTTAAGGAAGCTCATGACACAGCATATTCTATACACCCTGGTAGCGAGAAGTTGTACCAAGACCTGAAGAAGAGATTCTAGTGGTATGATATGAAAAGGGAGATAGCAGAGTATGTTGCTAGATGCGATAGTTGTCAGAGGATTAAGGCAGAACATCAGAGGCCACAGGTTTGTTGCAGCCGTTGCAGATTCCTTGGTGGAAATGGGATGAGATTGGGATGGACTTTATAGTCGGTCTGCCCCGCACTCGAGCTAGTTATGATTCCATCTGGGTAGTAGTGGACCGTTTAACAAAGGTGGCTCATTTCATACCAGTCAAGACCACATATAGCAGTGTGGTGTTGGCAGAATTATACATGTCTCGGATTGTGTGCTTGCATGACGTTCCAAATAAGATAGTATCAGATAGAGGCACCTAGTTCACTTCTCATTTTTGGCAGCAGCTACATGAAACTTTGGGCACACACTTGAAGTTCAGTTCAGCTTATCACCCGCAAATAGATGGTCAGACAGAGAGAACCAACCAGATTCTTGAAGATATGTTGAGAGCTTGTGCATTGCAAGACAAGTTAGGTTGGGACAAGAGGCTACCGTATGCAGAATTCTCCTACAACAACAGCTACCAAGCCAGTCTGAAGATGTCACCATTCCAAGTACTTTATGGGAGGAATTGCAGAACTCCGTTGCATTAGGACCAACCCGGTGAAAGATAGGTGTTCGGTCTAGATATTCTGCTTGAAGCTGAAGAGAACATCAGAATGGTCCGAGAGAATCTCAAGAAAGCGCAATCAAGACAGCGAAGCTATGCTGAAACCTGAAGAAGAGAATTGAGTTTTGAAGTGGGAGATTATGTCTACTTGAAAGTGTCACCCATCATAGGGACCAAAAGGTTTGGAGTCAAAGGAAAGCTAGCACCTCGATACATCGGACCGTACCAGATTCAAGCAAGACGTGGAGAAGTGGCATATCAACTCAGCTTACTAGAAAATCTGTCCGTCGTGCACGATGTGTTCCATGTGTCTCAGATAGAGAAATGCTTGCGAGTACCAGAAGAGCAATTGCCAATAGAGGACCTTGAAGTTCAAGAAGATCTTACTTACATTGAGAAGCCAACTCAAATTCTGGAGACAGCAGATCGGGTCACTCGGAGGAGCACTATCCGGATGTGCGAAGTCAAATGGGGCCATCACTCAGAAGAAGAAGCAACCTAGGAAAGAGAAGATCATTTGAAAGCCAAGTACCCTGAACTCTTTGCTAGCCAACCCTGAATCTCGAGGGCGAGATTCTTTAAATGGGGATAGGTCTGTAACACCCTAAATTTGGGGGTATAAAATTTCATTCTAATTACCAACCAAATTCAGGTGGTACTCTTCTCTCACTCTAGTTTTTATCTCTCTTTTTCTTTTGGGTAGATTTAGCTTAATTAGTGAGGGATTAATTATTTTATTTTGTCAAAACAATATGAGTCATGAAATGTTGCATCATGCTGAGCTCCAAATATTCTTTGAATTGTTGCACATGTTTGATTTAGTTTGAATTTGAAACTTGGTTTGAATTTGAATTGAAAACCCTAGGGAAAATAAAATAGAAAAGGCATTAGAAATTCTAGGAAAATGGAAAATCCCTTTTTGGCCCATGTAAGCCCAGCAGGCCCAGCCCCCCGCGCCCATGAGCTCTCAGCCCCTGATAGGCGGACCCCGCCTGTCGGCGCCAGCCCGCGCCCACGTCCTTCTCTCCCTCTCTCTCCCACTCGCTGCTAGTGGGGCCGATTTGTAGGCGCCGTTTCTTTTCGCGCACTCGCACGTCCTCTCGCTGCCCCGCGGACCCTATCCATCAGGCCTCGTCCCTAACCTCCCACCCGCGCACTCCCGCCGTGGCGCGCTCACATCTGCGCATTTCCCGGCCACCTCCGCACGCCCTCGCCCCCTTTAGAGCCCACACCTCACACGCCCACTTCCCCCTACTCATTTGCGCCCTCAGCCAAGCACCCTTGCCCTCTCTCTCACCTTGCGCGCATCCAGGCAGCTCCACCGCCGCCCGTTCCACGGCTGCCGTCGAGCCCGCGCCGTGCCTGTTGCCTCGGTGAGTTCCGCCTCGCCGTCACCAACTCTGGACACCTCTCGGATTGCCCCCAACCCCTCTGGTTTGCCCAGTCTGCGCTCATCGGTGTCTTCCCCATGCAGTCGGAGTCCGCCGGCGTCGACCTGAGGCTTCCCCGTGTCCCTGCCGTCACCCAAGCGCTCCTGAGTTCGCACTCAAGGTGAGCAACCTTCCCATACCTTTATTTCGCCAAGTACTGCCCTAGTGCCCGCGTAATTCCTCGCCGGAGTTGATCCGCACCACCGTTAGGCCGCCTCGTCGTGTTCTGCGCCCTTTGATGCCCCCGTGCCGGTTTTGCGCCCATGACTGAGTCCGCTAGATCACCCTAAGCGCGCTCAAGCTCTTCCCCAAACCCCTAGATCGCCCTGAGCGGGGTCGAGTGGCACCACCGCACCCATGAACGGCCGCTGGCTGTTGGATCTTGGACGTCCATCCGAGATCTGGCGGTTTGGGTTTAATTAGCTAATCGCAACCATCCAATGTGAATCCAATAGCTCAGACCTGCTCCCCTCATCCACGCCCCTGCAGCTGGGCCCGGCCTATCGGCCCTACCTCAGGTCGCTGACACCCCGAGTCCACCTATCAGCGCTCGTCTACAGGATCTAACTTGGATCGTTGATCGGAGATCGGACGGTCAGTTTAGCCCCGTACCCCTTCGCATGGTAACATTGTTAAAGAACCCCTCGGTTTTCTGAGAATTAACCCGTCGTCCTTAGGTTTTGTGCGCAGGCCCCTGAATTCTTATAATCAGACCCCTATCCATTCAAATAATCACAGAATTGGGCTTAGTTTCATATTTTAAACTTCAAAACTTGTTTATTTTATATCTTTTCATATGAACTCCAAATTTAGTGGTTCAAATTGCAAAATGTTCATAGAAATATTCCCAGTTCAAATAAATTATGTTCATCCACAGTATGAGTACTCTAACTTTTGGTGTAAGCTATAGGCTAGGTTATGAGTTGATTTATTTATTTAAGAGAATAAATAAAAAGGAAATGCTAGTGGTACTTAGATGTTTAATTTTGTGAGATTAGTAAAATGTTGTGCATGAATTGATCCCTGATATAATTTTGTGTCTCACTAAAATTGGTGGCACTAAACAATATAGTCCATAAAATCTAGGGAATCACTGATCTCTAATTTGGTTAAACCCTAACATTTAAGTCTACCCTGTTCATAGTGTCTTATCAAACTTGTGTTCACTTGATGGTACATGTTTGGTGTGCTGTTCATTTGTACTTTCCAAATGTATTGAATGTATGATCGCTTTATTTAGACAACGAGCAGCCCGTGGTTCCTTAGTGTGTTGCCGAAGATCTTTCTGAGCAACATCATAGTGAAGGCAAGTGTCCTCTGACCTATTATGTCCTATCTACTTTATAATTCATCGTCCCGCATTACATTATTGAAACTTAAGGATTGACTAGTCTGTATTTACCTTATCCTTGTTTACCTTTTGGGTTATCATGGTTAGCTTTATGCTATTGCTTTACTTAATCAATGAACATGATGTGAATACTTATGATACGATGATGTTATCCTGATTATGTTCTGGTGATACTTTAGGGGACTTAGGCCATTTTCCTAAGTACCTCTCCGTAAGGACTTGTTTGGGGAGTGACACCCGGGATAACAGTGCAACCATGAGGGTGGAATGGGATGCCCTTAGCTGATTAATTAGAGAAACCAGAGGAGTAGTTGGCTTTGCCGTAGTGCCGTCAATGGGGTTCGGGCACTGTACTTGCTCTGCCGAGGCTGGTTGCAGAGGTTCTTGATTTGGTTTTGTTAGTCACCCTTCCTTTGGGGAGAGGTACTATGTTTATCAAACCGGAGAAACCTAACGGGCGGCTATGACCTCTGGGAAATCTTTATAAATGCTATATAGTGATACCCTGCCAGGCCACCTAGGTAGTGGTAAATGGAGATTGGCTCTTTCCGGGCAGAATGGGAATCACGGCTTGTGGGTAAAGTGTGCGACTTCTGCAGAGTGCTAGAAACTGGTATATCAGCTGTGCTCACGGTTAAGAGCAGCCTTAGGATCCTCTTTGATTAGAAGAACTTTGGTTACTTTTATGATGATGATTAATAATGATGGTTATAATTATGATCTCTGGTATTTCCTCTTGGGGGGAGTACATTTGGGTAATAACGAGGTTTATTACTAAAACTTGGCTCTACTATTAGTAATAAATATCTGACCAACTAAATGCAACTGCTTAACCCTAACTTCACATACAGCTAGTCCACTTTAGCCAAATGGGAAATTTGCTGAGTACGTTGATATGTACTCACCCTTGCTTTACAAACCACCCCACCCCAAGTTGTCCCCACTGTACTCAGTTCTTAGGAGGAGATGCTGACAACATGGAGAATTTTGAGGAGTTTCAGGACTACGATGAGTTCTAGTTTATCTTAGTGGCAAACCCCCAGTCAGCTCCCTGTGAAGGTCTTATCTTCTACATTTCGTATTTCCGCACTTTGATGTTAATGACTATGTTATAGACTCGATGGATGTTTTGGACATCTTGTTGTAATAAAGTACTTTTTCGCTATTTACTTTGAGCAATGTGTAATGATGTCCAATTATGTAATCGCTGTGTACATAAGTTTCTGATCCTAGCACGTACATGGTTCGCATTCGATTTACCTTCCAAAATCGGGTTTGACAATATACATGTCATTTATGTGGGTTGTATATGCCCTTAGCTAGCAGCGGACATGGCCAGATGCGGCCTGGCCAACAGTGGTCATGGCCAGCTAGAGGTGGTCGAGGCTGGCTGGAAATGCCTAGGGCTTTGCCTAAGACAACATGGGCCTTGCTAGAGATGCCCGGAGCCTAGCCTAAGATATTGTAGTAGCAGGAGGTAATGGCATGAGGGAGGGGAAGAGGAAGCTTATTTTTATACGAGAGAGCAGGGAGAAGGCGCCATTGATGCGAGGGGAAGGAATGTTGCATTAGCATCCTTGTAATCGTGTCAAACGTGTGTCCAACATATAGGTGCATTAATTAGTTAGTTTCATTGTTATCTAAACATCGCTGGATTTTAGCATAGAATCCTGGTGGCGGAGGCTGCTCCTCGTGCGTTGGGACCGCTTGTCAGGTGATCACCTTTCCATGGCCATATGTCGTGCACGCCGCACGCGCGCGTGTGAAAGGCGGTGCGATGATGTGCAGTTGTGGATCATGGCGGCGGGGGGTTAGCATGCCTCAGTCTGTTTTATATGCAATGAAGGCCATGAAAAATGTTGCGACAGTAAGCAACACAATTGCGCGTTCTCATATTCCACTATTCATATTCCTCGTGGTGACCGCGCTCTGGCAATGTTGTGTGATTCCACTCTAGCTCTTGCCAGCGCTCTTGATCCAACATTCTAGTATCAAAGCCGAGGTGCATGGACTACGACAGATCGGTGAGCCCACCGAGAGAACTAGCGAAGAAGAAGCGGGTCCTTCCTCGGCGACAACCTTCAAACACCATGAGAGGATCGTCGAGCTCCACCAGTGGCGTGAAGGAGGGCTTTCTGATGTGACCACTCCTGACACGTGACAACAACTCCTTGTGGGAAATGCTTATGCAGTGCAATTACGAGGCTTTGGAGATTTGGGAGGTGATTGATCATGGCACCAATCCGAAGCGCTTGCAAGATTGTCAAGCAATGAGCGCGTTATTGCGTTCAGTCCTAGAGAGATGTGGTAGTCAGCATGGGACGCAGTGAAGGTGATGCGTCTGGGCGCCAATCAAGGTGCTAGTTCTCCCTGTTGCAACTGCTAGTGTGGAGAGAGTATTCTGTGAAGAACAAGATGAGAAATAGGATGGGGGTCAATACTTGAATGATTGTTTTGGTTACTTTTATGGAGCGTGATTTCTTTTCACAAGTTAAGGATGATAACATCATTAGATGCTATCAATCGATGAAAGATCGTAATATTAAAGTCAATTTGTATTTTTTTTAGTTGTCCCATTTTTGTTTGATGTAAGAAAACATGAAATAATTTTCTAATTTATTTGGAGCCCAGAGATTCAAATAGTTACAGGAAGCTCTGGTTGGCTCCCTACCCCACGACCCACGCCTGTGCGGCCCCGACCACTCCACATATCACGTCCAAATCATGCGGGCATGTGATTTTAGGGATCTGTTTTTATGGCAGTTATGGACACGATGCTAGATTTGAGTGTAAAAATCTTCATGTTTGAGTATAAAATAATGCCAGACGTAGCATAAAATCTTGTTTTTCGTCACCAGATGTGCATGCAGTTTTCGATTTTTATGGCAGGTGCGGTTTTAAATCCAAAAATTATGGCAAGTACAAAAATCATGGAAGATCCGAAAATTGTTGTGCATGCAGGCTACTGTGTGGGCGCAACCCAGATTTGAGCGTAAAAAATCTCAAGTTTGAGTGTAAATAATGTATGATATAACGTAAATGTTGATTCACTCCCAACAACAGCCTCCACGTCCATACAACCACCATAAATCAAGGAATTTGATTGGGGGAGTTGATTAGGAGGATTTAATTAATTGAGTTGATTAGGAAATTTGATTTTTTATGGTAGCCACAAACACAATAAATCAAGAGATTTCCTTGTGCTCACAAAAAATATGCATGTGGTACACTCGTAGACGCACTCGAGGTTTGAGCGTAAAATGCTTCAATGTTTACCGTAAAATTGCTCAGTTTTGACCGTAAATACCGAGCCAACGTGAGAGACGTTGACAACTCTAATGCGTTAGATTAATTATCTAAAAATCCTAAAATTTGAGCATAAAATAGTGTTAGATACAACATAAACATTGATTCAATCCCAACCAACAGCCACCATGTCCACGCAGCCACCATAAATCAAGGGATTTGATTATGTGAGTTGATTATGGGATTTTAATTAAGGGATTTGAATTTTCATAGCAGTTACATACACCATAAATTAAGAGGTTTACTTTTTCACTGTGCACGCGGAAAATATGCATGCATGACAGTGGTGCGCAACCCCAGATTTGCATAAAATTCAATAACTTTTAGCATAAAAATCCTCATTTTTTATCGTAAAACTGATCCAACGTGAGAGATGTTGATAACTCATATGTGTTGTATTTATGATAATAAAAATCATCAAATTTGAGCCGGATCGGAGGAGACTGTCGCTGGAGGATGCCTGAGACACGTTGGATCGGAGGGTGTCACGTGGCCCGCGGCACCGAGGGCGAACCCCTCACGCGCTTCTAGGGAGTCACCGCTGCCGTGCCTCTAGATCGATGAGCCGATGTCGTCGTGCCTCCAGATCGAAGAACCTCCGCCATCACGCTGCCAGATCAGGGAGCCGCCATCGTCGCGCCGTTGGATCGGAGAAACGTCGCCATCACACGTCTAGATCGGGGAGCCACCGCTGTCGCACCACCGAATTGGGGAGCCACCACCTCGGCGCCACCAGATTAGGGAGCAGCCGCCCATGGTGTGTCCGGAGGCCGCCGCCGTGCTCGACGTTGCGGTCGCGCGCGTCTCGGGGCACCGCCGCCTTTCGCTCTCGAGGAACCGCCGTTGCCTCGCGCTCTCGGGGAACCGCTGCCCCTCTCATGCCTGGGTGGGCGCTGTCGCTCATGTATCAAGGTGGGCGTCAAAAACTGAACCCCAGCGATCTGAGGCTCCTTTTATAGACGCCCGGGACCTGGTGTGGCTGAAGCGGATGACAGCTTTGGGCCAGGGCTTTCCCTAGATATTAAAAGCCTAGGGCTTGTATATAATTTTATTGGGAATACCCTAGTGTTAAATCCTGGCTCCGGCCGAACAGACAGAAGTCATTTTTGCGAAACTTGTGGTAGCTAACAACGGTAGTGTCGGTTCTATTAAGTTGCATGCACCAACTAATTCAACCCAAAAGCTTAAGCTGATAGGAGGTGGTGGTGAATTCACTTATATTATATTCTAACATTTCCCCTCACGTCGAGGCTCTTTTGGGTCTCTAACGTGGGATATAGGGGCGAGCAACAATTATTTTATTTAATTGTGCTAACCAGGATTCGAACTCGAGATCTCTAGCTTTAATACCATATTAAGTTGCATGCACCAACCAATTCAACCCAAAATCTTAAGGTGATAGGACGTGATGGTGAATTCACTTATATTATATTCTAACAGGTTCAATTATATTTTATTAGAAGACGTTACACATAAAAAGGAATAACAGATATCCATGCAA
Organism: Zea luxurians; assembly: GCA_029449295.1. Lineage (NCBI taxonomy): Eukaryota > Viridiplantae > Streptophyta > Magnoliopsida > Poales > Poaceae > Zea > Zea luxurians. Next base: position 140,529 of record JAOPSE010000820.1, on the reverse strand, counting down.
ATTAATACATAGCAGCAAAGAAGAACACAAACCCCATATATCTATATTACACACATATATGTATAGCTTCCCCCCTTCATCGTTCTGGCCTCTGCCTCCATCCATTAGCTAGCTTCCATGGCAGTCAATTACTTATATATATACTACTTAATCATTTTGTCCATCATATATATATGCTCACGACCAGCAGCAAGTCCTTCGAATATTTAAAAGCTAGCGTACGTGTGGCGGGCGCATGCATGGGCCATGCACGCGATCGATCGAGAATCTATGCCACGTGGACGGCGGGGCTGTGTCGGCTGACGAAGACGTCGACCACGTCCCTGTTGGGCAGCATCGCCGGCGCGGTTGCTTCAGCAGCGCAGCTCCTGACGGGAACGCCCGCCATCTGGGTGACTGGGTGCACCCCGGAGCTCCTCTCCGGGAGGGCTGGGCTGAGCTTGGCGATGTTGACGAGGACGTGCTCGTCTGCAGCTGAGGAAAGCTTGCCGGCACCCTTGCCCTCGGCAGTCGCCGCCACCGGCGTCTTGTTCATGTACAACACGTACAACACCATCTGGACCACGCCGAAGGTGAACCCCAGGATGTTTGGAAGCTGCATACGTACAGAGATCGTATGTAGTTTATCAGTAAAGAAACAACTGCTGATAAATAAAGACCGGTGAGATACCAATACCGTGGCGGTTGCAGCAGATTAGATGAAACAATTACCGCGACGTATTTGTCCTTGATGAGGAGGCCGTAGAGGAACCAGACGACGGCGCTGAGGGTGAGCGAGAGGGAGAGGGAGAAGGGCATGTACTCCACGCTCTTCGTCTGGATCACTCGTCTCTGCACACACATATATATACGGTCCATTAGAAACGATACACATGGATCAAAACTGATTGGGTTGATCGATCTGTCCATGCATCTTTTGACACAGTTTTATACGCGTGCTCAGTCCATGCATCTTTTGACACAGTTTTATACGCGTGCTCAGTGCTCACCATGATGCTTAGTGGCGCGACGAAGACACTGACGGAGAAGCCGACGCAGATCCAGCCAAGCAGCACAACGCGCTTACTGCCCTTGAAGAGGAGAAGGGTGAGCAGGAGGATGACCCCAAAGACGCCGCCATTGAGGAGGACCATGATCTTGGCCGTGAACAGCTTGGCTTTCTTGGGCGCGTAGACGAAGTACATGACGACGTAGATGGTCTCGATGACGCAGCCGGCGGCGTTGATGGTGATGAGGAAGGTCTCGTTGGACTTGATCAGTGCGTAGAAGATCCACAGCATGGCGCTGAACAGGGCAACCACGTAGGGAACCGACTGGAAGCCTTCCGTCGACTTGCTCTTGTAGATGCGGTAGAACGTCGGTCTGTAATACCACGCATATATCCAGATAATTAATTAAAATAATAACGGATCAGTGTTTTAATTCATTGACCGATGAATATATATATCTGAAGCAGTGATAATTAATTAAGCAATTTATATATGTCACTTACATCGGGGCCAGGAAGGTCATGAAGGAGATGACGTTACCTGCAAAGCAAGCAAAAAAAAAAAGGCGCCAAGATCAGCCATTTGTATGGCAAAAGTGCCCAAAGGGGAGAGCCCAAATAAAGCAGAGATAAGTTGTGATAAGCAGAGCTGACACTTTACACCTCCGTGGCCTGTCTAATTTGCTTTGTTTTGTGACTAAAGATTCGTGAGGCTTTATTGTTTGTATAAAGACAGATGCCTATCTGAACACTCTAAATAAAGGACCGATTGCTAGCTCGACAGGTAGTTCATGACGGAAATGAATGGGATAAACTAAAGGATCGACCATGGATGGCAGAGGTAATACATAAAATCTAGTGGTGCATGCTTAATCTGGTGCAAAACTAAGTGATTGTGAGCGCAAGATCGAACAAGTTTTTGGGATTGTTTGGGAAGGTATATCTCAAAGTGGCTTCTATGAAGGGTATAGATTGATTCTATGCATATGTACACGAAGGAGGCATGCTTGTTGTGCATATAATACTTACATAGTAGTATATATATGTAGAGCGAAAACAAATTAAACAGAATAGAAAGATAAATATAATATGTACATGCACAATAATTAGGGCCTGTTTGGTTCGTGGCTAATCACGTGCCACACTTTGCCTAAAGTTAGTCGTCCGAATTAAAGAAATATAACCTTAGACAGAAAAGTTAGCCAAAGTGTGATAAATTAGGTAGCAAACTAAACATGCCCATGACTTTGCTGCGCTTGTTTAGCTATAAGTGAAAGTGTAGTATGTACCTAGTAGACCGAAAGCAAACGCCCATGGGTGTTGCAGAGACAGGCCTGCCATTTGATGGGTACAAAGGGGGGAATGAAGCTAGTAGCTACACGGATAATATAACAGGCGGGTCACAAGAATTTCCCAACACACAAGCAGTTGCTTGGATTACGGTGATGAGGAGAGCTTGTTTACTTGTGTTGGGCTAGGGAATGAACTACTTCTCTTACTCTCTAACCCTTTTGGCCCCTACAGGAGGGAAGGGAGAGTTGTGAGGAGTTGTCCTCTCTCTGTGTGTGTTGGCTCAAACTCTTGCAATGATAGGCAGGGCAGTGGGTGGCTTTATATAGGCACGCGAGGTGGCACATGCACACGCATGCTTTGGTGTACATGTGTTGTATCATCGTGTACAAGCAAGCGCAGGGGCTCTTCAATCACACACATATGTCGTCATTAACACTTTTTTTTGTGAAATTATATATAGACGCAAAGATCCTTTTCAATGCATGTATATAGCTAGCTAGCAGCTTTATAATAGATGGCATTTTTTTCTGGCCATGTATATATAACCAGAGTAGTGTACAAATTGTTACATTATTATTAATTGATTGAGATAATCTTCTACATTTTCGAAAAAAGCGGGAGCTGCTTTGCGTGCATGCTTTTTAGTCAATTATACATCGGTCAGTGCCAGAGTCGTACACTACAAATTGTTGTGCACCGCGTGGGGTTCTCGCGATCTCCGACCTGCTTTGGACTCTGTGGCAAGGGCCGCCTCTGGTAAAGGAACTTTTGTACACTATACAAATTGTTGTGCACTAAAGCAAATTAAATCAAATTAGTACCTATTATTGCATTAAAATCAGCACCGGTTTTAACTAATGCGTCCTCGTAGAGAGGGCATTAATACTGATCGATTAATGTATCCAACCGGAACTAATATTAACTTATCACTATCGGTTAACGACATCAACCGGTACTAATATAATTAGTAATGATTGGTGTTTTTAACCGGAATTTGATGACTTAACATTATTATCGATTGGTGTCTTCAACTGGTAATGTACCTGCTTTACAAGCCCTAACCCTCCTCGAGCTGGCGCTAGGAACAAAGAGGAGCTTAGTGTAATAAGCTTCAAGTCGAGATAGTAACTTGCCTTGTTTAGTCTACCATCTCTCTAAAGAACGCCCCTCATTTAGTTTGCCATCTCCTCTAAAGAACTCTTTAGTACCGGTTCTTACACGAACGGTACTAAAGTTTCCTTTTCAATTCCATCCTGAAGGTCATTAGCGTCGATTCTTTGTAAGAACTGGTATTAAAGGCCCCTTTCCAGTTCTTGGTCGGAGGTCTTTAGTACTGGTTCTTTGCAAGAATCGATACTAAAGTGTCCCATATAACTTCAGCCTTCTTTATGCCCTTCTTCTTCTCTTCTTCTTCTAGCACCTTTCTTGGTGAGCTCGTCGAGCCCTCTCCCCACACCACCATTGCCCATGTTGAGCCTACGTGCCAGGGCCCTCCTCGTGCCGCTACTGCTCCCATCAACCCTGCACCATTGCCATAGAAGTGACTCCTTAACCCTACAACAAGCACATTAGAAACCGAAGCTTTGTTATATCATTGCAATATATCTATCTATCTATATAACTATATATAATCATGGTGTATTGAACTCATGGAAAGATTATTGTGTGTCTTTGCTATAGAAGATTCTTATGTGCCTTTGCTATATAGTTTCCCTTTTCCACGCTCACTTGCAAGCTTGATGTATAGAAATTGTTGTTTCTCTCTCTTTTTTATCTTCCCGACCATAATGCCCACATAATGCATATATAGAGCCACATTTCTCCAATGAACATAGTACATTATCAAGAAAGTCGTGATTCGAAGTAGTTCGATACAATGTTATTTTAAAAAGGACATTCATTCTTGAGCTCAACCTTAAACCCTATTTTTGGTTCTATATATTTTGTGGGAGATAGATACCCCATGGGTCGCCAAGGCACAAATGTACTCCATGGGCCACCGGAGAGGCCCTAATAAGACATCCAGTGGGGCATACTGATGGGCCTCGTCCGAGCGAAATAAAAGTCAAATGAAGCAACAGAGCACTGGATAAGAGATCCCGAAGAACACTGCACCAACATACCATCCGTGCGCATATATCACAGAAGAATTACCAAATTTCTGAAGACACGTTTCTCACGCGGCTAGGTACCAGATCACTTGGATGATAAATCGGAGAAGCCAACCGAGCACCGAAAAAGCAGGCATACTCATAGCAATAGAAAGTAGATTTAGATAAGCTCGACGAATTGTACAGGTATAACTCTCCAGTCGACTATATAAGGTTGCAGAGGTACCCCTGCCAAAAACTCTCTCTGACTCTCGCTCACCATTAGATTGATATGAGACTTTATCTTCCGCCCCTAAACCACCTGTAATCTATGAACACAAGGAAATTCAATACTCAGCACCACACAGAACATAGGGTATTACACATTCACGCGACACGAAACGGTATAAAATTAATGTGTTCTGGCGTGCCCCTGCACGTACCATCGAGCCGCGATCGACGTTTCCGTCATCCTAAAAGCACTGCGTGGGCAACCCCGTAGTGCGTAGTCAGGACTAGACATCGACATATTTTTTCATAGGAATCGTGCTAAAATGGATCACCAAATAATGGAGAAGTTAAATCGTGAACTAACCCTTAAGCAGGAAACGAGAAGGTACATCCAACTAGCCCTTAGGGCTACATGTGTTGTTCCATTAAACTAGCCCTTCGAACTATGAGTGGTGTTCTAGTAATCTAGCCCTTAGGGCTATGAGTGACGCCTAAGTTGGATGCACCTTTTTATTCCCTATACTAAGGGAAAGTTTACCCATAAGGTATGTTGCTACAATAATATTTCCTTGCACATCTTTGTTTTTGAATGCTGTCGTCAACGCTGAGGTGATGGAACATTGCCATATATACAAATCGAACAATAAGAAAGAACATACAATTGAATGTTGTTGTCAGCACCAAGCTAAAGGAACATTTCAAGAAGAAAATATCTATGAAGGAAGCACCAATAGAGTCTCCTTAGCAAAGTCTACAATATTAATGATGATTTTATGATAATAAAGTGTGTTAGCTTTGAACATAAAAATTACTATTAAGTTTTTGATAAATCATAGTTTATGAAAATGAAAAAAGTTCTTTAGGAAAAGATCGAAACAGTTCAAGAACAACTAATAGGGTTCATATATAATAAGATCATATAGAAAAACGAAGAGTTCTACTATGATAGACGAAATCTTTTGTTCAAATCAGAAGACGAAGGTGATGAAAATTGATAGAAACGAATAAGTATTTAGTACTCAGCAAACATCATATTATTTGTTGTTACATATGTATATATTTAATATTAATATTCATGAACTAGGATTATATATTAATAAATTTGTAAATATTAATGTACATATATTAATTAAAGCATATATATTAAATATCTATTAATTAATTTTTTAAATATATAGAATAAAAATTTCCTAGACACTATAATATCATTGGTGACTTCAACCAGTACTAAAACCCCCCTTTAGTACCGGTTCGATCCACAAACATGTACTAAAGACCACTCAGCCATGAAATTAAAACTAAAGATTTATGTCTTTAGTCCTGGTTGTCTAGTACCACATATGAATACAATACAATAGCCGATTTTCAATCGGTATTGATGGCCCTTTCTACTGTAATAGGTTAAATCTCCGACAACAGCTAGCACTCAAGACAACATTCTTAATTTGATTGTGATTTTGCTCCTGAGTAGAACCTAATGATAAATTAGAATATTCTTTTTGGTCATGTAATTAAACATGAAAATTAAGTTGTTCTAACCACTGGTTAAACATTTTTATGTACGTATTACTGAGTTTTTCACCATGAAATATTTTTGCAGCTTAAAAACACCCCTGTGTTGCTTCAAATGAATAATTTAGCATCAAATATGGTTGTACACGGCACCAGTAACTGTAACTCAACAACAGTAGAACTTCGTCGGCATGTATAGATCATTCGGAATGCCTTTGCTTCTCTAATTCTACTTTCCTGACGTCGCTGCGGTTAGTGGACATACATAGCTTTCTGCCAGCTTTTAATTTTCTATATTGCGTCGTTTCAAATCAATTCAATGATTAGAACGCTAAACATATATAATTAAACATATTAAAGTTTACGCGTGCTCCTAAGTAACATACATGTGATACTAATTATTTATGGTGTCGTGTGAAAAAAACTTTTTCTTTAATGTTTACATATATTTTTCATAAAATTGTCCATTTCTCACAGTAAAATACCGTCAAAAGGCCATGATACAGTTAATCAAGTAAAAATATTTATAGAATGAATACAATTTATGTAGATTATAGGAACAGATATTGTAAAAGTATGGCCAAAGCGGTAGTTTAAAGCGCTAGCTGTGCGCAAGTTTTTTCATATGTAGCTTGACGGATGCGAGGAGAGAGAGTGTTCCACGTACGTTCCTCTTCCTAATCACGATTGTTGGAATCAAACCAGAGTGGTTAATTAAAATGATCAATGATGTAGCAAAGGATGTTTTCAGCTAAATGGTTGACGTTTGGATAGCTCATTTCAATGAGATCTTGATTCATGGCGTCAAAACGGCATGTATTCATTCATGGCTTTGTATATTACTCATGCCCTCTTAAAATAGTACTCAACCCATTCTAAAATATAGTTCTTTCTAGTCTACTCTTTTTCACCCATATCCATTCAAATGATAATTAATATAAACATATACATATAAACTACATTCATATGTCGTTTATTAATGAATGCATGATTAGTTTAAAAATAATTATATTTTGGATCAGGAGGGAATATTCGTTTTAGGTGTTAGTTTTTTATCTATGTTTAAATGGATGATAATGAATCTAGACACATATATAAAATACATACATCAAGTATTGTATGAACCCATTAATTATCTAAAATGAATTTTATTTTAATTTGGGACAGAGAGAGTATTAGGAGTTGTACGTGAGCTGTTCTTGGTTTTCACCTCTGCTTTGTTCTTGGTTCTTGATGTAAAAAGGGTGTGCATTAATTATCCCGTTTGAAGCATTATAAGACAAACGTTGCAGGACATCTTTGCATGAGAGTCATACACACGGGAGGCAAATATTTCGTACATAAATTATACAGGAAAAAGGGCGCCGTATGCAAATAGTCAAGGAGAATTTAAGGATTCCACAATCACAATAAAAGAGTTATACCGATAATAGGAGAAGAGATTTAGCTTTTGAGGTAGGAGATTTTGTATATCTTAAGGTGTCACCTATCTAAGGCTTACGTGGGATTAAAGTAAAGGAAAAATTATCACCGAAGTACGTTAGTACGTTCAAAATCTTAGAATGAAAAGATGAAGTAGCATACCAGTTGAAGTTGCGTGAGAGGTTAGCAAATGTATATGACGTATTTCATGTGTAACAATTCAAGTGGTGGTTGAGGGTGCTAGAGGAATAGTTGCAAATGAAGATCTAAATGTTTATGATGACGTGACATGTACTAAGCCCAATGGAAATTTTGGGTACAACTGAGAGTGACAAAAATATGCAAAATTAGGTGGAGTCACCACACCACATATTAGGCTACTTGGGAAAGAGAGAATAACCTTAAAGCCACATACCCCGATCTCTTTGCTAGACAAACCTAAAATATCGAGACAAACCTTAAATCCTATTCTGGCATGACTCAATCGATTGAGTCCATCTTGAACACGAGTTCGATCAGCAGGGTCTGACCCTTCCTCAGTTTATCTTAATTTCCATTTTCATGTCTGCATAGACTAAGTCTAGGTCGAACTTGGATTCACAATAGTTTCCTATTTTGCGCTGCCATGTCTTAACCCCTTCAAGAGAACTCAGGTCTCAACACTATAAAGGCGTCAAAGGAGCACTCGTTCGTCCCATCAAACTGCAATAGCTTGAACCCTAGAGCCACCCTAAGTTCCCAAGTCATTGTCGCCTAGACAGCGCAACATTGGTGTTCTAGCATCTCTATGGAACCTTGTGACCGAGCTTAGCTTGCCAAGCTTCACCAAAGTTGAGAATACCTAAACTACATGTTCTCTAACCTTGTGAAGTAACTCAGTGATATGTCCACAGAGGACGTCGACCTATCGTGCTTCTCGACCATCGTTAGCCTTGACTGTTTGTTCCCTGCAGCCAACGTTCAGCCCACAAGCTTCACAAAGAGGTATATGTTCTATATTATCAATTCTTGACTCAAATTGTGTTTTTTTATTCGAGCAATTGCTCACCGTCATTCTCAGCCGCGGTTGTGGAACCCCACCACTGTGAGCTGTCACCTAGTCATTACAAATTCATCATCTTAGGGTTTGCCATCACACATTTAAGTTTTCTATGTAGATCCGGTTGCTGGAGGCCCTGGTATTGTGAACTCCACGTAGCTCAAGTGATGCGCTACTGTGGAATTGGTTGTTGATGGCAATATCATCACCCATAGTTGCATGGTCTTACTTGGATTATCGGATTGAGATCCAATGTACACTAATGGCCCGAGCACAAACAATACCAATCAACCAGAACGAGGGTTGTTACTTTTGCAAAGGAGACCCTCTGTTTCCACAGAAATAACCCATAGTCCATCGTAGCTCAATCCAGACACCATGTTTTTATCTTTTTCACCAGCTTTAATAGATAATTGTAGAATAGCCCTTGGTTTATATATAATGTGTAACTTAATCATTTTAAACTCGATTTCGATGATTTTAGTCAATTTGGAATCATCTTGTCAAGTAGAATATTCTAAAAACCAGATTGTTTTATATTTTTTATTGAATATGTATTATTTTGTTTTGTTGTGCACTTATTGCTTGAATGCTTCCTACATATAAACCTAAAGGAGTGTACATGTCCATAAGGCCCTATTTGGGAGAGCTGTAAGCAGTGTGAGGAAGGCAAGTATTCTATGAGTTGTCTCCTAATCACCATAATACAACATATTGTTTATTCAAAATTATTGGTCCTATCTAAGTCTACTAGTTTCTTTCATGACATGTTCTTGATAACCAAGGAATGGGTTTTTGTTTAGCATGATGCTAGTGCTCAACACCACAAATATTTAATGATGACTAAAGGCTCATTGAACTATTGTTTAAAAGAAGCTTAAGGAGTGGTTTGCCAAGTGACACCATGAGATAGCATTGCAACAATGAGACTTATATGGACACTAGGCTTGACTGAATAATTAAATGAACTAGGGTTATGGCTTGCTTGCCTCAAAGATGGTGTAAGGGGAGAATTTTAAATGGGTATTGGATTCGTTGCTTAGTGGGTGTAATTTGGTTTATTTGGTATTTTGTTAGTCCCCCATTAGGAGGACTTTAGTGGTTGATGATAGGTAAACCTAGAATGGGTAGCTAGTCTCATGGAGTTTTTGTAAAGATCTCATAGTGTACCATGCAACACTTCCTTGGAAGAGGTGATATGTGATTCATGAGCCTTAGCATATGGGAATCATGACTTGTGAGCAAACTGTACAATCTCAGTAGAGAATGATAAAAACTGACATATCAGTCGTACCCACGGTTATGCCCAACTTGGATCCTCACAAATTATTGTTTTAAATGAAAACACAAATGATTTCTACATTATGGTTACCAGTTTATGGTTATATACAATTTATGATAAGTTGGAATATGTTTTTCCTTTTATTAAATTAAATCTTTACCAACTAAAAATGACTACTTTAGCTAGCTCACTATAAAGCCACTCCACTTTTCCCAAAATAGGATACTTGTTGAGCGCAAAAAGTAATCAACCTTGCTATTTCTATAACATCTATGTGGCAATCGATGCAACTACTCCTCAGAAGAAGGTGAAGCTAGAGATTGGACCCAAGAGTTCCAAGACTTTGACAAGTTCTAGGCATGTGGTCAACTAGCCAGTGTTCCTGTGGAGTTCATGCTCGTATTTTGTTCCAGTTGTCTATAAGAGTCATTAACAAAAGTTGTTTAAATTACTTGTTTCATCAATATAGTGGATTATATAATCATTATTATTCGATATTAATAATGTACTATTCTTTTTATATTTCCATTATATGATATAGGTAGGCATGTGATTATAATTCTGGTACATGTATAGTGAGCATTCAATTTTTTTGCTTAAAATCAGATATGACAGAAGTGATATCGAAGCCATGAGGGCTATAGGACACAAGCCTAGGGTAGAACTGGTTGCTAGAAAATATATTTTCACCTAAATCTACCTTTTTGCCAAAAGGTGGTCGTTACCCATCCCTACTCATCTATTGAATTAGAATATCTTCTTGCATGTCTTATATCTTCTAGCTCCATAGATGGCCCATATCAAGCAGACTATTTGCATGCGCACAAGAGGTCATGTTAGATTCGTTCCTAGGTAGCCCATGTTTCTGCCACCCTTGAGCCCAAGGTGAAATCTAAGCACAGATACACCACCAGGTTCACGCCAACCGAGAGCACAGATACACCACCGTCCAACCTCTTGCCACGGAGGGTACACGCTACTCTCGCCATCTCTCCACTCCCATTACGTGTTGGCCTTTCTGGTATTAGTCTGCCCAAGGCAAAGCTTACCCATGACGAGGCATGTGACCAGTTAAAGGGTCCTCGATCATCAAGCCTACATCGGTACGGTCCTTAATCGACTCAGACGAAGACACTACACTGAGACTTCCTTCTCGTGCAAGTCACCCGCCCGGTCTCGTCTTTATCATTTTCAATCCCAAAATTTGGTACCTGTCAGAGGTACATCTTGTCCGATGTTGAACTCGTCACGGCCATGATGGATCCACCATCAAGTTTTATTTTTTTTGAAAACATCCCATTCACTTGAAGCATCATCATTTGTTTAAAACAAAACATTTGTTTTTCTAAAGCAGGACTAAGCATCAGAAAACCTTTTAATAAAATAGGTAATCAAGGAATGGTAGTCAACTTTCAAGGAAGGCAATGTAGCAAGTGTTTGGCACATAACTCTTATCACCTAATGCAACATTCAAGTGATAAAGATTTAAAAATTCAAGGAAAGGGTAAATGCGCCGGGGCTTGCCTTGTGTTGTAGGGGATTTAGGATCTGTTCCACAGATATCAAAATAAAAACAGTTCCCGGCAGGTGGAGTCTCAGTTGGTGGTGCAGTCTCTTCTTCTTCAACAAGTACTTCTTCATTTTCTATACATAATCATATATAACCATGAATGTTCATGTGGTGCTATGAATATGCAATTATAATAGAGATACATCAAGTTATATCTTGAATACAATTTTCCTTCACGGTACACCTGGGTAACTAGGGTTTTCTGGGCTAATACCCTTGTAGGGTTAGGCAATTCTATTCTAAAAAGCTAGGGTTTTGGGGTGTTGGAATCTAACAATGTCCAAAACATGTCAAACTTCACCATGGACTCTAATTATCATATTAAGCTTACCTAAAAAGTTTTATGATTTTTGGAGTTACCAAATTATTTCTAAAATTCCAAAAGTCTAAGTTTTGGCCTTCATAAATACTAAATAATTATTGGTTTGGACTAAAAATCGTAGAACTATTTTTATTAAATACTAGGGGAATTTAGGAGTCTAGTAAAATTGGTCTCATATTTTTATCAATTTTCTAGAATTTCTAAGGGATTTCCAAACCTAAGCAGAAAAAGAAAAGGAGAAACTGTCTACAGTATTGGGCCCAAACTAGCCCGAGCAGCCCATCAACAGGGGAAATCCTCACCCACGCGCGCCCATGCCAGTCATCTTGCGTAGAGGTCCCTAGTGATTTAAAATACAGGTAAAGAATCCTTTACACTATTTCTCATGTCTCATTGACATTTATATTAAGGCCCCTAGACTTCTTTCTCTTCACAACTTGAGTCCTCGATGGCGAATGACGGTGAGTGTGCCCTCCGGCGAGCCTGGACCGATCGGGATATGCCACGACTAAGCTTCTGACTTGGCCGACACCGAATTCTACCCCTGGCGACCCTAATCCCTCTACCAATTGCACAATTCTAGCTCAAAATCTCTCTGTCCATGGTAATGGCAAACCGAGGACAGCCCGAGGTGTTCCCGGTGATCCACCGTGGTTTAGTTCAATCAATCAAGCCTATAAGCAATAGGAGACCTTAGAGATGCTAAAACATCCAACAGAGAAGCATGAACCAACCTGAGGAGGGTTGGCCACGGTGAGATGTCTCAAGACGGTGTTCTTGACTGATTTGGGGGAAATGGGAAATTGGGAGGCTCTGGTGAACGATCGGAGGCGAGAGCGGGTGCGTTGGATGCATAATTACCTAGCGGAGCTTACCGAGGCATCAATTTATAGAGTTCTACGGCAGTGGCGTTTAATTTTGAGAAGATGCGCGACGGCCGGAGAGAGGGACTGAGTCGCCGTGGCGTTCTACCGTGGAAGTCACTGGTGTGTCGACTCAGAGGATAGGCAGGCTACCTATTGCGACCAACGGCGATGTGATAACCAGGCAATGGCGTGGAAGGCTCGGGTTAACGACGATCATCACCGCGACGGTCGAGCGGCCACATCGCGGCGCAAGTGGATGGGCGATAGAGCAGCCACAGTACTTGGTCTTCATCGACGGTGAGATCTTTTCACCAAGGGATCGTTATCTGCGTTTAACTGGGCGTGAATCATAGCGCCTGCGTGAATCCGAGCTCAAGCTCGCCGGCGGCGAGGGGTGATGCATCTGAAGATCTTTTTCAGTTACTGTACAATGGCCATCTTCATCAGTGTGTCTGTTAGAGCGAGTTGAGAAGCTTCATTCTCCATTTTTCATGTGGTGAGCTATTGATCCATCTGCACCAAAGTTGTAGCTCTATAAACCAGCTACAATTCAACTATAGAAACCTTGATCATTTACTTATTCCATCGAGCTTGAATCGAGTCCAAAGTTCATCAAAACTCACTGTCAGACTAATATCAGACTTCATTGGTGACTGACAGCCATACTTTGAGCCCATTTAAGTCCAATTTTTTGTACAACACTAATGCCTTGTGACTTAAGCAAAGTTATGCACCTATAGTAGCTCTACAAATTTGATGTGTTGACCTAGGGCAAAATCATTATAGATTTAGAGATATAGAGCTACAAAGTTGACCTTTTTGTACTGAAATTCAGACTTAACCTTATAAAGCTTATGGGGTACTTTTTGCAAAGAAGTCCAAATTCCTCCACATTACTTGAACATTCTCCAATATGAAAAATACTTGATTTGTGGTGTTCTATTACTTTGGTATTTGCACTTTGATCCAAAAGTGCCTAGAATTTACATTTACCCCCTAGGATTCCAATTAGGGTTTTTCCAGGGTTTCTTTTAGGGTTTTGACTACTTAGGGTTTTTGTGTCACTAAAGTTCATCAACTTTGATATCTTTTGAACATTCCTCATGGCTTATGAGATATTTACTCATTTGGGCTTCACTTTCATCCTTAAGCCCTAATCCAGGGTTGAGGACCCTACCCTAGGGTTAAGCACTCTTCAAATCCTATCACCACAACTTGTTTGAAAATTTACCTAGTGAATGCATTCTAGGTTTGACAAACAACATGAAATGTCAATGCACATGATGTTATGCTCAAATTTTAGTGCCAGTGACACCAGAGGTGTTACATCCTTCCCCCCATAAAAGAATCTCGTCCCGAGATTTAAGGTCCTAGGGTAAGTAATGCAAAAGGAAACGTGTCACATCTATATTTCTTTATTTGTCTTATAGAGCAGGGGGTGGTAGGGGGTTTATTCCAATTTTATAAACAAATGTACATATCTTACAGGTTACATGAAGCTAAAAACCTAGGAAAATTCTTTTCCAAGAAGTCTTGAGTCTCCCAGGTAGCTTCATCTTTAGTATGCTGGTTCCATTGTACCTTATAGAATTTAAGAGTCCTTTTTCGGGTGATCCTATCCTTCTGATCCAAAACTCGAATGGGATGTTCTGAATAAGTCAGATCTGGCTCCAAGGCAACATCTACCACATCGATGGTTCGATCAGGAACCCGAAGGCACTTCTTTAATTGAGATACATGGAACACATTATGTATTGCAGACAATGTACTTGACAGTTGGAGTTAGTATGCCACTGGTCCGTATCGTTCAAGAATAAGAAACGGGCCAATATACCAGGATGCCAATTTCCCTTTTACCCTAAAACGGTTCACACTCTTCATTGGTGATACCTTCAAATATACATGATCATTAACTTGAAAGACCAAAGGTAGGCGTCGCTTATCTGCCCAATTCTTTTGCCGAGCTTGTGCCTCTTTCAAGTTGTGTATGATCCATTGGACTTTGTCTTCCATCTCTTTAACCATGTCAGGCCTAAAAAACCACCTTTCTCTAGGTTCTGACCAATTTAAGGGTGTCTAGCACCGTCACCCATACAAGGCTTCAAATGGGGCCATCTTAATACTTTCTTGATAACTATTGTTATAAGAAAATTCTGCCAATGGCAGACATTCATCCCATTTTTGTGGAAACTCTAGAACACATGCTCGTAGCATATCTTCAAGGATTTGATTTACTCTCTCAGTTTGTCCACTTGTTTGAGGATGATAGGCCGAACTGAGCAGCTTAGTACCTAGAGATTTGTGGAGCTCCTCCCAAAATTTAGATACAAATTGTGGTCCGCGGTCTGACACTATTGTTTTTGGATCTCCATGCAAACTGAGAATATGAGCAATATATATCTGAGCATAGGTAATGACCGGGTAATATGTCTTGACGGGCAGAAAATGAGCTATCTTTGTAAGCCGATCAATTATAACCTAGATAGAGTCAAAACCTTTAGTTGTCCTAGGTAATCCCACAATGAAGTCCAAGCTAATGTCCTCCCATTTCCAAGTTGGGATGGGCAAAGATTGCAGTGGTCCAGCAGTCTTCATATGTAATTCTTTGACACGCCTACAGGTATCACATCTTGCCACATAGTGTGCAATCTCAATTTTTATTTTTGTCCACCAATAGTGTTGCTTTAAATCTTGATACATCTTAGTACTTCCAGGATGAATGGAATATCGACTAAGATGAGCTTCATCCAAAATTTGTTGGCGGACTTCTGCATCCTTAGGCTCAACTATGCGATCATTAAACCATACTATCCCTTGATCATCCTTTCTAAAGCAATTAGCTTTGCCAACTTCTATTTTCTCATGAATGTGTTTCATACCCTTGTCACTTTTTTGGGCATCAATAATCTTTTGCAGAAGAACTAACTCAAGCTTCAATTGGGTCAAAGTTCCATGTTGTATCATTCCCAGGTTTAACTTTTCCATTTCTTGACATAGTGTGGTGTCAGGGGTTCTTACTGTAAGACAATGGCATGAAGCCTTATGACTTAAGGCATCTGCCACCACATTAGCTTTTCCTGGGTGATAGTGGATTTCCAAATCATAATCTTTAATCAGCTCAAGCCATCTTCTCTGCCTCATGTTTAGTTCTGACTGGGTAAAAATATACTTCAAACTTTTATGATATGTATACAAATGGCAGGTATTTCCTAGTAGATAATGACGCCATATCTTGAGGGCATGAACAACTGCATCTAACTCCATGTCATGAGTTGGATAGTGCTCCTCATGCCGGTGTAGTTGTCTTGAAGCATAAGTGATGACTCGACCCTCCTGCATTAGGACACATCTGAGACCATTGCCTGATGCATCACAATACACGTCAAAAGGCTTTTCTAATCTGGTTGAGCCAATACCAGAGCAGTGGTCAATAATACCTTCAACTGTTCAAAGGCTTCATTGCACTTTGAGGACCAGTCAAACCTTGTATCATTCTTCAATAAACTTGTGATAGGTTTCACAATCTTGGAGAAATCCAGAATGAACATGCGGTAATAACCAGCTAGTCCAAGGAAACTTTGGACTTGATGTACCGTAGTTGGTGGTTTCAATTCTAGAATGTCCTGGACCTTGCTGGGGTCGACCGCAATCCCTTTTGCAGACAATACATGTCCCAGAAACTGGATTTCTCCTAACCAAAACACGCATTTGCTGAATTTAGCATACAATTGGTGTTCCCTTAAGCGCGTTAACACGATCCGTAAGTGCTTAGCATGCTCCTCTTCATTTTTGGAATAAATCAAGATATCATCAATGAAGACCACCACAAATTTATCCAACTCGGGCATAAACACCGAATTCATTAAATATATAAAGTGGACTGGAGCATTTGTCAATCCGAAGGACAACCAAATATTCAAATAATCCATACCGCGTAGTGAATGCGGTCTTGGGTATATCTTCGGGTCGAATACGGATATGATGGTATCCTGATCTAAGGTCGATCTTGGAGAATACCCGAGCTCCAGTAAGTTGATTGAGCAGAATATCGATCTGGGGAAGGGGGTACTTGTTCTTGATGGTGACCTCATTAAGGGGTCTGTAGTCCACACACATTCGTAATGTCTGATCCTTCTTCTTAACAAAAATTGCGGGACATCCCCAAGGTGATGAACTTGGCCTAGTGATCCCATTTTCTAGTAGGTCCTATAATTGAATCTTCAGTTCTGCCAATTCATTAGGTGGCATTCGGTACGATCTTCTAGAAATATGAGCCGTACCAGGCTTCAGTTCAATCACAAATTCTACGTCCCTTTCCGGAGGCAATCCAGGCAAATCTTCAGGGAAGACATCCAGAAATTCACACACCACCAGAATATCCTAGATTTCTAGTACGATAGCTTCATAAACTCATCCAGCTGATTTGGCTGGGACAGCTACAGGGATGGACAATTGAATTTCTTCATGGCCCTAGCTTAATTTGATGGTCCTGCTTCCATCACGGCAGCGTCGGAAGGCACATCTAGGTGCAGTCGAGCATACAGTACATGTACTTCCTCATGTAAAGTATTACGGTACACTTGCAGGTTATCAAGGGCGACGCTAAGCTCATCCACACGGGCCCGAGCTTTTGCTTCGCGGTGCCAAGCGATCGAATGCGAGTTGATGGCCCAATCAATGGTCGAATCCTGTTCAGAAATCTCAAACCGCAAGCGGCTGACTTCAGCTGACAGTTCAGCTATACGCTGGCTGTCCTGCTCCCGTGCCCTATTTCGGTGACGTAACTCTGACCGGAGTTGCTCCACTTTAGCTTCCAGGTCTTCAATTGGATCGTTGGAGCCACTACTACTCCCTTCATGTCTGGGGGCTAGCTGATGGCGGGGAACACCAAAGGGTCCAGTAGATTTGCGTGCAGTTTTCCTTGTACGTGCCATATCTCCATAAAAGGGGAAGATTTATTAGTATATTTTTAACATGATGCATGCATAACCCAATAATTATGGAATCAACTTTCGCTGATCCCCAACTTCCTATATATTGCTCTCTGTTACCCAACTATACAAGATAAGAGACTACCAGGAAGTGGTAAGGTAAGAATGAAAGAATACTTCTAGGTAAGTGTTTGAAAATTCTTTTGAAACACTATGTAAGATCTGGAGAGATGGGTTTTGCTCCGATACCAGCTGTGACGGAACCTCCCAAGGTATTAGGCCCACCTACAGTTGTCCTTATCCAACGGACCTTGGACAACCCCGTAGATGCACATAATCACTCGACAAGTTCGGTAACTGTATTCTCATCATTTCGCCCAAGAGCGCTTCACCCGTCACGCAGATATTACATCACATCGGAGGAAGGAATAAGCAGAAGCAAAATGACTTCATTTACATTCATCAAAATATAGAAAGAGTAGTATTATTACAATACCAGGGTATTACGAGTGCATAAAGTATTATTATTATAGACCCGGGAGGCTAAACACCCTCCCGCACGAAAGTATATTTGTTTTCAAAGTGGGAGGCCAACTTCCTCCCACGGTTTCACTGCTGGGGCGCTTCCTTGGGCACCACCTTTGAATAAAAACAACAAAAGTCAGCTATTTCCTCACCTACAACAACATGGGTTCGAAAACCCTGAGTATGGAGTGTACTTTCGCAAGTCTTACCCGTCAAAAGAAAAGACTCTCAAGGATATGCTGGCTTGAGGGAGTCAAGGTAAGGCTATTCAAGAATCAAAGACTCTGTTTGCAGAAATGCTTACTAATAGTGGATCCTTAAAATCCAGTTTTATTAGCAAGTTAAGTCATTACCTGTGACTAGAGTTCTTTCTACCCTAGTTCAAGCACTTGACCTGCACTAGCCGTCTTTTATCACCCTTTTACTTTACTGGATTGCTACGTGTAAGTTAGTGACCAAGTCTTCATGTCCGAGAAGTAACGGCGATCCGAATCGATTAATACTCAGCTAAGGATCTCCAATCAAACGACATATGTAGCACTTAATCCTTGCATATGTCAACTCGCCACCAGGTTTCTTAAGACCATACCGGGTTCACACCAACCGAGAGCATAGATACACCACCGTCCAGCCTCTTGCCATGGAGGGTACACGCTACTCTCGCCATCTCTCTACTCCCATTGCGTGTTGGCCTTTCTAGTATTAGTCTGCCCGAGGCAAAGCTTACCCATGACAAGGCATGTGACCAGTTAAAGGGTCCTCGATCATCAAGCCTACATCGGTACGATCCTTAATCGACTCAGACGGAGACACTACACCAGACTTCCTTCTCGTGCAAGTCACCCACCCGGTCTCGTCTTTATCATTTTCAATCCCAAAATTTGGTACCTATCAGAGGTACATCTTGTCCGATGTTAAACCCATCAGGACCATGATGGATCCACCATCATGTTTTATTTTTTTTGAAAACATCCCATTCCACTTGAAGCATCATCATTTGTTTAAAACAAAACATTTGTTTTTCTAAAGTAGGACTAAGGATCAGAAAACTTTTTAATAAAACAAGTAATCAAGGAATGGTAGTCAACTTGCAAGGAAGGAAATGAAGCAAGTGTTTGGCACATAACTCTTATCACCTAATGCAGCATTCAAGTGATAAAGATTTAAAAATTCAAGGAAAGGGTAAATGCATCGGGGCTTGCCTTGTGTTGTAGGGGATTTGGAATCTATTCCACAGATTTCAAAATAAAAACAGTTCCCGGCAGGTGGAGTCTCAATTGGTGGTGTAGTCTCTTCTTCTTCAACAACTACTTCTTTGTTTTCTATACATAGTTATATATAACCATGAATGCTCATGTGGTGCTATGAATATGCAATTGTAATAGAGATACATCAAGTTGTATCTTGAATACAATTTTCCTTCACGGTACACCTGGGTAACTAGGGTTTTCTGGGCTAATACCCTAGTAGGGTTAGGCAATTCTATTCTAAAAAGCTAGGGTTTTGGGGTGTTGGAATCGAACAATGTCCAAAACATGTCAAACTTCACCCATGGACTCTAACTATAATATTAAGCTTACCTAAAAAGTTTTATGATTTTTGGAGTTACCAAATTATTTCTAAAATTCCAAAAGTCTAAGTTTTGGCCTTCATAAATACTAAATAATTCCTGGTTTGGACTAAAAATCATGGAACTATTTTTATTAAATACTAGGGGAATTTAGGAGTCTAGTAAAATTGGTCTCATATTTTTATCAATTTTTCTAGAATTTTTGAGGGATTTCCAAACCTAATCAAAAAAAAGAAAAGGAGAAACTGTCTACAGTATTGGGCCCAAACCAGCCCGAGCAGCCCATCAACAGGGGAAATCCGCACCTGCGCGCGCCCGCGCTGGTCATCTTGCGTTGAGGTCCCTGGTGATTTAAAATACTGGTAAAGAATCCTTTACACTATTTCTCTTGTCTCACTGACATCTGCATTAAGGCCCCTAGACTTCTTTCTCTTTACAACTTGAGTCCTCGATGGCGAACGACGGTGAGCGCGCCCTCCGGTGAGCCTGGACCGGCCGGGATACGCCACGACTAAGCTTCTGACTTGGCTAACACCGAATTCTACCCCTAGTGACCCTAATCCCTCTACCAATTGCACAATTCTAGCGCAAAATCTCTCTGTCCACGGTGATGGCGCAAACCGACGACAACCCAAGGTGTTCCCGGTGATCCACCGTGGTTTAGTTCAATCAATCGAGCCTATAAGCAATAGGAGACCTAAGAGATGCTAAAACATCCAATAGAGAAGCATGAACCAACCTGAGGAGGGCTGGACACAGCGAGATGTCTCACGATGGTGTTCTTGACTGATTTGGGGGAAATGGGAAATTGGGAGGCCCTGGTGGATGATCGGAGGCGAGAGTGGGTGCGTTGGATGAGTAATTACCTAGCGAAGCTTACCGAAGCATCAATTTATAGAGTTCTACGGCGGTGGCGTTTAATTTTGAGAAGACGCGCGACGGCCGAAGAGAGGGACTGAGTCACCATGGCGTTCTACTGTAGCAGTCACTGGTGTGTCGATTCAGAGGATAGGCAGGCTACCTATTGTGACCAACGGCGACGTGATAACCAGGCAATGGCGTGGCAGGCTCGGGTTAACGGTGATCATCGCCGTGACGGCCGAGTGGCAACGTCGCGGCGCAAGTGGATGGGCAAAAGAGCGGCCACAATACTTGGTCTTCATCCACGGTGAGATCTTTTCACCAAGGGATCGTTATCTGCGTTTAACTGGGCGTGAATCGTAGCGCCGGCGCGAATCCGAGCGCAAGGTCACCGGCGGCGAGGGGTGATGCATCTGAAGATTTTTTCAGTTACTGTACAATGGTCATCTTCATAAGTGTGTCTGTCAGAGCGAGTTGAGAAGCTTCATTCTCCATTTTCATGTGGTGAGCTATTGATCCATCTGCACCAAAGTTGTAGCTCTATAAACCAGCTACAATTCGACTATAGAAACCTTGATCATTTACTTACTCCGTTGAGCTTGAATCGAGTCCAAAGTTCATCAAAACTCATTGTCAGACTAATATCAGACTTCATTGGTGACTGACAGCCATACTTTGAGCCCATTTAACTCCAATTTTTGTACACCACTAATTCCTTGTGACTTAAGCAAAGTTATGCGCCTATATTAGCTCTACAAATTTGATGTGTTGACCTAGGGCAAAATTCTTATAGATTTAGAGATATAGAGCTTCAAAGTTGACCTTTTTGTATTGAAATTCAGACTTAACCTTATAAAGCTTATGGGGTACTTTTTGCAAAGAAGTCCAAATTCCTCCACATTACTTGAACATTCTCCAGTATGAAAAATACTTGATTTATGGTGTTCTATTAATTTGGTATTTACACTTTGATCCAAAAGTGCCTAGAATTTACATTTACCCCCTAGGGTTCCAATTAGGGCTTTTCCACGGTTTCTTTTAGGGTTTTGACTACTTTAGGGTATTTGTGTCACTAAAGTTCATCAACTTTGATATCCTGTTAACATTCCTCATGGCTTATGAGATCTTTACTCATTTGGGCTTCACTTTCATCCATAAGCCCTAATCCAGGGTTGAGTACCCTACCCTAGGGTTAAGCACTCTTCAAATCCTATCACCACAACTTGTTTGAAAATTTACGTAGTGAATGCATTCTAGGTGTGACAAACAACATGAAATGTCAATGCACATGATGTTATGCTCAAATTTTAGTGTCAGTAACACCAGGGGTGTTACAGTATTGGTTAATCTTGATTATTACTTCTATGCAATATGACAATTAAAACTTGCTTTTTAGCAATATGGCAATGAGGGGCTTGTGCATAGGGTTGTCAAATGTAAAGTGCCTCACCCTAGGGAATGGATCGTTAAGTAATCACCATGATTTTATTATGCAACTACAAGGTCTAACATGAGCAATGATTCGGCCATGTAGACTTAAGATCTCAGATGGGTGGATACTTACCCGACGTGGTACAAGCGAGGGTTTGAGGTTTAGATCTTATGATGCTAAGTACTGTGCATGGTTGGTGTTGGGGGCCTTCGGCTTCCGAAGGTCCTCAAAAACATGATTTGACAATGTTTTCCAAGTGAAATATGTGAACAGGTATCTTCGGATTTGGATCATAAGCATACAGAGCATGGTCAGGACGAAGCCTGAGTGAGACGAAAGGTGATTATGACGAAGGGCAACGTGATCACGAAGCTGTGCACAGGAAAGCTTCGGCATGATAGTAGAAAAGGGGAACCGACTTAAAGATGAAAAGGCAAATTAGACCTCGAAGAATTACTATAGAGTTATTAGCAAATATAAAGGGCATGAATGTAATTTTACATGGGCTGCGTCCCTTGCCTATAAATAGATGAACAGTACTCCCGTACTGTTCACATTGACTTGGCGTTTGCTCTCACGTCACGCTTGTACCCTTGCTTTTCTTCAAGCCAAAGGTACATTCATAATTTGTCATTGTAAATACAGTAATGTAATTTAAAATAGGTTAATAATAGCCTTTAAAGTGTTTATATCATTTTTTCATATCTTGTATGTGAATCCTTCTTTATCATTTATTATACTCATAAAGGTTTGTCCTTCATGACCTTCGTCCAAAATTCATTATATCCGAAGGGAGATAATGCTTCGAAGGACGAAGGACTTTAACATTTAACACTTTTATGTAGCCTTGTTCCTAACTCTTAGCGTTTAAGAACAAGTCCCCAACATTGGCGCCCACCTCCGGTGAACACACTTCCACTTTTTGAGTTTCGGACACCTTCGGCAAGCGTAGACCTTCGTCATGCCGCCAAAGAAAGCTTCAGCAACAGGGGCTGCCGCTCTGCAGCCGCTGGATCCCAACCAGGACACTCTCTCTCTTTGGGAGGCCCGAAGCCATAAAAGGAAGGCCATCAGTCCAACGCCTCAGGAGGACGACCTGGACCAAGAGATCAGAAATATGGAGATGCTTCACCAGCAGGTGCAAAGGAAGAAGGAAAAGATGGCTAGGCTGGCTGAACTGCAAAGATAGATAGACGAAGCCTCTGAAGAAGTTCGCCATCTTACTCAAGATGAGCAGAACCGAAGGCCTCAGTATAGAGAGCTTCATCAAGAGGGCTTCTTCAACGAAGATGACTGGTATGAGAATTTCCATCATGGAAATTTTGCCTTTGATGATGCTTCTCCTCTATCAGCAGAACTGCAGGCTACACCTTGGCCTCCGTCTTACAAGCCACCTCAACTCCCCATGTATGACGGCCATTCAGACCCGAAGCAGTTTCTGATGAGCTACGAAGCAACAATATCTTCCTATGGTGGCAATACTGCAGTCATGGCGAAGTCTTTCGTCATGGCTGTCAGGAATGTTGCACAAACATGGTACTCCTCTCTTTGGCCAGGAACAATCACATCATGGCAGAAGCTGAAGGATATGCTGATCACCAGCTTCCAAGGGTTCCAAACGAAGCTGGTTACCGCTCAAGCTTTATTCCAGTGCACCCAAGATCATGAAGAGTATCTTCAGGCGTATGTCCGAAGATTCTTACGCCTGAGGGCACAAGCGCCAACAGTGCCCAATGAAATTATTATTGAGGCCATGATTAAGGGGCTTCGACCGAGACCTTTAGCCCAATACTTTGCCAGAAAGCCCCCTCAAACTCTGGAGAAATTGCTTCAGAAGATGGATGAATACATCCGCGCTGACAATGATTTCCGATAGAGAAGGGAGGATGAAAGGGAATTAGGCTTACACCTAGTTCCTAAATAATTTTGGTGGTTGAATTGCCCAACACAAATATTGGACTAACTAGTTTGCTCTAGTGTATAAGTTATACAGGTGCAAAAGGTTCACACTTAGCCAATAAAAAGACCAAGTATTGGGTTCAACAAAGGAGCAAAGGACAACCGAAGGCACCTCTGGTCTGGCGCACCAGACTGTCCGGTGTGCCACCGGACATGTCCGGTGCACCAGAGGACTCCAACTCCAAACTGCTCACCTTCGGGAATTTCCAGAGGCCACTCCGCTATAATTCACCGGACTGTCCGGTGTACACCGGACATGTCCGGTGCTCCAAGGAAGAGCGGCCTCAGGAACTCGCCAGCCTCGGGAATTCACTTCGGCTGCTCCGCTAAAATTCACCGGACTGTCCGGTGTAACAGCGGGGCAACGGCTATTTCGGCGCCAACGGCTACCTGCGACGCATTTAATGCGCGCCAGAAGCACGCAGTCGTCAGGCACGCGGGAGCAGGCGCACCGGACAATCTACAGTTCATGTCCGGTGCGCCACCGGACATCAAGGCGGGCCCAGAGACAGAGCTCCAACGGTCGAATCCCAACGGCTTTGGTGACGTGGCTGTCGCACCGGACATGTCCGGTGTGCACCGGACTATCCGGTGCGCCATCGAACAGACAACCTCACCAAATGGCTAGTTTGGTGGTTGGGGCTATAAATACCCCCAACCACCCACCATTCATTGCATCCAAGTTTTCAACTTCCCAACTACTTACAAGAGCTCTAGCATTCAATTCTAGACACACCAAAGAGATCAAATCCTCTCCAAATTCCACACAACGCCCTAGTGATTAGAGAGAGAGATTTGCTTGTGTTCTTTCGAGCTCTTGCGCTTGGATTGCTTTCTTCTTTCTTGATTCTTTCTTGCGATCAAACTCACTTGTAATTGAGGCAAGAGACACCAATCTTGTGGTGGTCCTTGTGGGAACTTTGTGTTCCAAGTGATTGAGAAGAGAAAGCTCACTCGGTCCGAGGGACCGTTTGAGAGAGGGTAAGGGTTGAAAGAGACCCGGCCTTTGTGGCCTCCTCAACGGGGAGTAGGTTTGCGAACCGAACCTCGGTAAAACAAATTCGCGTGTCACACTCCTTATTTGCTTGCGATTTGTTTTGCGCCCTCTCTCGCGGACTCGATTATATTTCTAACGCTAACCCGGCTTGTAGTTGTGATTATTTTTGAGAGTTTCAGTTTCGCCCTATTCACCCCCCCTCTAGGCGACTTTCAATTGGTATCAGAGCCGGTGCTTTATTAGAGCCTAACCGCTCGAAGTGATGTCGGGAGATCACACCAAGAGGGAGATGGAGACCGGCGACAAGCCCACTACGAGCCAAGGGAGCACTTCATCAGAAGAGTCCCGCACCAAGAGGAAGGAGAAGAAGAAGGACTCCTCCAAACGGAAGGAGAAAAGATCTTCTTCCTCACACCACAAAGAGAAGAAGGAAAAATCTTCTTCCCACAAGTCGCATCGGAAAGGCGACAAGCACAAGAGGATGAGGAAGGTGGTCTACTACGAGACCGACACTTCATCAACATCAACCTCCGACTCCGATGCGCCGTCCGTAACTTCTAAGCGCCAAGAGCGCAAGAAGTTTAGTAAGATTCCCTTACACTATCCTCGTACACCTAGACATACTCCATTACTTTCCGTTCCATTAGGCAAACCGCCAACTTTTGATGGCGAAGATTATGCTAGGTGGAGTGATTTAATGAAATTTCATCTAACCTCACTCCACAAAAGTATATGGAATGTTGTTGAGTTTGGAGCACAGGTACCATCCGTAGGGGATGGAGACTACGATACGGACGAAGTGGCCCAAATCGAGCACTTCAACTCGCAAGCTACAACCATACTCCTCACCTCTCTAAGCAAGGAGGAATACAACAAGGTGCAAGGGTTGAAGAATGCAAAGGAGATTTGGGACCTACTCAAGACCGCGCACGAAGGTGATGAACTCACCAAGATCACCAAGCGGGAAACGATCGAGGGGGAGCTCGGTCGCTTCCGTCTTCGCCAAGGGGAGGAGCCACAAGATATGTACAACCGGCTCAAAACCTTGGTGAACCAAGTGCGCAACCTCGGGAGCAAGAAATGGGATGACCACGAGGTGGTTAAGGTTATTTTGAGATCACTTATTTTTCTTAACCCCACTCAAGTTCAATTAATTCGTGGTAATCCTAGATACACACTAATGACTCCCAAGGAAGTAATTGGGAATTTTGTGAGCTTTGAATGTATGATCAAGGGCTCAAAGAAGATCAACGAGCTTGATGAACCCTCCACGTCCGAAGCACAACCGGTGGCATTCAAGGCGACGGAGGAGAAGAAGGAGGAGTCTACACCGAGTAGACAACCAATTGACGCCTCCAAGCTCAACAATGAGGAGATGGCTTTAATCATCAAAAGCTTTCGCCAAATCCTCAAGCAACGGAAAGGGAAGGATTACAAATCCCGTTCCAAGAAGGTTTGCTACAAGTGTGGTAAGCCTGGTCACTTTATTGCTAAATGTCCTTTATCAAGTGACAGTGACAGGGATAACGACAAGAAGGGCAAAAGGAGAGAAATGAAGAGGTACTACAAGAAGAAGGGCGGCGATGCCCATGTTTGTCGGGAGTGGGACTCGGACGAGAGCTCCACCGACTCCTCCTCCGACGAGGACGCCGCCAACATCGCCGTCACCAAGGGACTCCTCTTCCCCAACGTCGGCCACAAGTGCCTCATGGCAAAGGACGGCAAAAGGAAGAAGGTTAAATCTAAATCCTCCACTAAATATGAATCTTCTAGTGATGATAATGCTAGTGGTGAGGAAGACAATTTGTGTATCCTTTTTGCCAACCTTAACATAGAACAAAAAGAAAAATTAAATGAGCTAATTAGTGCTATCCATGAAAAGGATGATCTCTTGGACTCCCAAGAGGACTTCCTAATCAAGGAAAACAAGAAACATGTTAAGGTTAAAAATGCTTATGCTCTAGAAGTTGAAAAATGTGAAAAATTGTCTAGTGAGCTAAGCACTTGCCATGAGACCATTAACAACCTTAGAAATGAAAATGCTAAATTAATTGCTAAAGTTGATTCTCATGGTTGTATTGATTCAACTTCCAATCCTAGAAATGATAATGTTGATTTACTTGCTAGGATTGATGAGTTGAATGTCTCTATTGCTAGCCTTAGAAATGAGAATGAGAAATTAATTGCTAAGGCTAAAGAATTAGATGTTTGCAATGTTACAATTTCCGACCTTAGAACTAAGAATGATATGTTGCATGCTAAGGTTGTAGAATTAAAATCTTGCAAACCCTCTACATCTACCGTTGAGCACACTTCTATTTGTACTAGATGTAGAGATGTTGATATCAATGCTATTCATGATCACATGGCTTTAATTAAACAACAAAATTATCATATAGCAATATTAGATGCTAAAATTGCCGAGCATAACTTAGAAAATGAAAAGTTTAAATTTGCTAGAAGTATGCTCTACAATGGGAGACGCCCTGGCATCAAGGATGGCATTGGCTTCCAAAGGGGAGACAATGTCAAACTTAATGCCCCTCCAAAGAATTTATCTAACTTTGTTAAGGGCAAGGCTCCCATGCCTCAAGATAATGAGGGTTACATTTTATACCCTGCCGGTTATCCCGAGAGCAAAATTAGGAGAACTCATTCTAGGAAGTCTCACTATGGCCCTAACTATGCTTTTATGTATAAGGGTGAGACATCTAGCTCTAGGCAACCAACCCATGCTAAGTTGCCTAGAAAGAAAACTCCTAGTGCATCAAATGATCATGCTATCTCATTCAAAACTTTTGATGCATCATATGTGCTTACTAACAAATCCAGCAAGGTAGTTGCCAAGTTTGTTGGGGGCAAACACAAGGGCTCTAAGACTTGTGTTTGGGTACCCAAAGTTCTTGTCTCTAATGCCAAAGGACCCAAAACCGTTTGGGTACCTAAAGTCAATAACTAAAATTGTTTTGTAGGTTTATGCATCTGGGGGCTCAAGTTGGATACTCGACAGCGGGTCCACAAACCACATGACAGGGGAGAAGAAGATGTTCTCCTCATATGAGAAAAACCAAGATCCCCAACGAGCTATCACATTCGGGGATGGAAATCAAGGTTTGGTCAAAGGATTGGGTAAAATTGCTATATCACCTGACCATACTATTTCCAATGTTTTTCTTGTAGATTCTTTAGATTACAATTTGCTTTCCGTATCCCAATTGTGTCAAATGGGCTACAACTGTCTATTTACTGATGTAGGTGTTACTGTCTTTAGAAGAAGTGATGATTCAATAGCATTTAAGGGAGTGTTAGAGGGTCAGCTATACTTGGTAGATTTTGATAGAGCTGAACTCGACACTTGCTTGGTTGCTAAGACTAACTTGGGTTGGCTCTGGCACCGCCGACTAGCCCGTGTTGGAATGAAGAATCTTCATAAGCTTCTAAAGGGAGAACACATTTTAGGACTAACCAATGTTCATTTTGAGAAAGACAGGATTTGTAGCGCATGCCAAGCCGGGAAGCAAGATGGGACTCATCATCCACACAAGAACATCATGACTAGTGACAGCCACTAGAGCTCCTACACATGGACCTATTCGGCCCGATCGCTTACATAAGCATCAGCGGGAGTAAGTACTGTCTAGTCATTGTGGATGATTATTCTCGCTTCACTTGGGTGTTCTTTTTGCAGGAAAAATTTCATACCCAAGAGACCTTAAAGGGATTCTTGAGACGAGCTCAAAATGAGTTCGGCTTAAGGATCAAGAAAATTAGAAGCGACAACGGGACGGAGTTCAAGAACTCTCAAATTGAAGCCTTCCTTGAGGAGGAGGGCATCAAGCATGAGTTCTCTTCTCCCTACACCCCACAACAAAATGGTGTAGTGGAGAGGAAGAATCGAACTCTATTGGACATGGCAAGAACCATGCTTGATGAGTACAAGACACCGGATCGGTTTTGGGCCGAGGCGGTCAACACCGCCTGCTACGCCATCAACCGGTTATATCTACACCGAATCCTCAAGAAGACATCCTATGAACTCCTAACCGGTAAAAAGACCAATATTTCATATTTTAGAGTTTTTGGTAGCAAATGCTTCATTCTTGTTAAGAAAGGTAGAAAATCTAAATTTGCTCCTAAAACCGTAGAAGGCTTTTTACTAGGATATGACTCAAACACAAGGGCATATAGAGTCTTTAACAAGTCCTCAGGACTTGTTGAAGTTTCTTGTGATGTTGTGTTTGATGAGACTAACGGCTCTCAAGTAGAGCAAGTTGATCTTGATGAGATAGGTGAAGAACAGGCTCCGTGCATAGTGCTAAGGAACATGTCCATTGGGGATGTGTGTCCTAAGGAATCCGAAGAGCCTCCACATGCACAAGATCAACCATCCTCCTCAACGCAAGCATCTCCACCAACCCAAAATGAGGACGAGGCTCAAGTTGATGAAGGTAAAGATCAAAGAGATGAGCCACCTCAAGATGACGACAATGATCAAGGGGGAGATGCAAATAATGAAGACAAGGAGGATGAACAACCAAGGCCGCCACACCCAAGAGTCCACCAAGCAATACAACGAGATCACCCCGTCGACACCATCCTCGGTGACATTCATAAGGGGGTAACCACTCGATCTCGTGTTGCACATTTTTGTGAACATTACTCTTTTGTTTCCTCTATTGAGCCACATAGGGTAGAGGAAGCACTTCAAGATTCGGATTGGGTGATGGCGATGCAAGAGGAGCTCAACAATTTCACAAGGAACGAGGTATGGCATTTAGTTCCACGTCCTAACCAAAATGTTGTAGGAACCAAGTGGGTCTTCCACAACAAACAAGACGAGCATGGTGTGGTGACAAGGAACAAAGCTCGACTCGTGGCCAAGGGGTATTCACAAGTCGAAGGTTTGGATTTCGGTGAAACCTATGCACCCGTAGCTAGGCTTGAGTCAATTCGCATATTATTAGCCTATGCTACTTACCATGGCTTCAAGCTTTATCAAATGGACGTGAAGAGTGCCTTCCTCAATGGACCAATCAAGGAGGAGGTCTACGTTGAGCAACCTCCCGGCTTTGAAGATAGTGAGTACCCTAACCATGTCTATAGGCTCTCTAAGGCGCTTTATGGGCTCAAGCAAGCCCCAAGAGCATGGTATGATTGCCTTAGAGATTTCCTTATTGCAAATGGCTTCAAAGTCGGCAAGGCCGATCCTACTTTATTCACTAAAACTCTTGACAATGATTTGTTTGTATGTCAAATTTATGTTGATGATATTATATTTGGGTCTACTAACGAATCTACATGTGAAGAATTTAGTAGGATCATGACACAGAAATTCGAGATGTCGATGATGGGGGAGTTGAAGTATTTTCTAGGATTCCAAGTCAAGCAACTCCAAGAGGGCACCTTCATTAGCCAAACCAAGTATACTCAAGACATTCTAAGCAAGTTTGGAATGAAGGATGCCAAGCCCATCAAGACTCCCATGGGAACAAATGGGCATCTCGACCTCGACACGGGAGGTAAGTCCGTGGATCAAAAGGTATACCGGTCGATGATTGGTTCATTGCTTTATTTATGTGCATCTCGACCGGACATTATGCTTTCTGTTTGCATGTGTGCAAGATTCCAAGCCTACCCTAAGGAATCACACCTTACGGCCGTAAAACAAATCTTGAGATATTTGGCTTATACACCTAAGTTTGGGCTTTGGTACCCTTGGGGATCCACATTTGATTTGATTGGTTATTCGGATGCCGATTGGGCGGGGTGTAAGATTAATAGGAAGAGCACATCGGGGACTTGCCAGTTCTTGGGAAGATCCTTGGTGTCTTGGGCTTCAAAGAAGCAAAATTCGGTCGCTCTTTCTACCGCCGAAGCCGAGTATATTGCCGCAGGCCATTGTTGCGAGCAATTGCTTTGGATGAGGCAAACCCTGCGGGACTACGGTTACAAACTAACCAAAGTTCCTCTTCTATGTGATAATGAGAGTGCAATCCGCATGGTGGATAATCCCGTTGAGCATAGCCGCACTAAGCACATAGCCATTCGGTATCATTTTCTTCGGGATCACCAACAAAAGTGGGATATCGAGATTTCATACATCAACACTAAAGATCAACTAGCCGATATTTTTACCAAGCCACTTGATGAACAATCTTTTACCAGACTTAGGCATGAGCTAAATATTCTTGATTCTAGGAATTTCTTTTGCTAATTTGCACACATAGCACACAAGTATACCTTTGATCATATCTCTTTTATATATGCTATGACTAATGTGTTTTCAAGTGTATTTCAAACCAAGTCATAGGTATATTGAAAGGGAATTGGAGTCCTCGGCGAAGACAAAGGCTTCCACTCCACTCTACTACTCACCCTTCGCCGTCGCTCCACTTCACTCTCCGTCTTTGGTATAATCTTCACTCATTTATTTATGACCAAAGGGGGAGAAAGTACTTAAAAGAGCTTATATCTCACTCAAAGTTTCTGTTTTTGGCGATTCATGCCAAAGGGGGAGAAAGTATGAGCCCAAAGCAAAAGGCCACTCCGCTATAATTCACCGGACTGTCCGGTGTACACCGGACATGTCCGGTGCTCCAAGGAAGAGCGGCCTCAGGAACTCGCCAGCCTCGGGAATTCACTTCGGCTGCTCCGCTAAAATTCACCGGACTGTCCGGTGTACACCGGACTGTCCGGTGTACACCGGACTGTCCGGTGTAACAGCGGGGCAACGGCTATTTCGGCGCCAACGGCTACCTGCGACGCATTTAATGCGCGCCAGAAGCGCGCAGTCGTCAGGCACGCGGGAGCAGGAGCACCGGACAATCTACAGTTCATGTCCGGTGCGCCACCGGACATCAAGGCGGGCCCAGAGACAGAGCTCCAACGGTCGAATCCCAATGGCTTTGGTGACGTGGCTGTCGCACCGGACATGTCCGGTGTGCACCAGACTGTCCGGTGCGCCATTGAACAGACAGCCTCACCAAACGGCTAGTTTGGTGGTTGGGGCTATAAATACCCCAACCACCCACCATTCATTGCATCCAAGTTTTCAACTTCCCAACTACTTACAAGAGCTCTAGCATTCAATTCTAGACACACCAAAGAGATCAAATCCTCTCCAAATTCCACACAACGCCCTAGTGATTAGAGAGAGAGAGATTTGCTTGTGTTCTTTCGAGCTCTTGCGCTTGGATTGCTTTCTTCTTTCTTGATTCTTTCTTGCGATCGAACTCACTTGTAATTGAGGCAAGAGACACCAATCTTGTGGTGGTCCTTGTGGGAACTTTGTGTTCCAAGTGATTGAGAAGAGAAAGCTCACTCGGTCCGAGGGACCATTTGAGAGAGGGTAAGGGTTGAAAGAGACCCGGCCTTTGTGGCCTCCTCAACGGGGAGTAGGTTTGCGAACCGAACCTCGGTAAAACAAATTCGCGTGTCACACTCCTTATTTATTTGCGATTTGTTTTGCGCCCTCTCTCGCGGACTCGATTATATTTCTAACGCTAACCCGGCTTGTAGTTGTGATTATTTTTGAGAATTTCAGTTTCGTCCTATTCACCCCCCTCTAGGCGACTTTCAGAGGAAGCTTACAGGTTCTCCGAAATAGCCAGGGGCTTTGGAGGGAGATTTCATCCCAGACATGTCAGATCGATTCATTCCACTCAGAATGATGACAAGGGAAGCCAGCAGCAGAGGCCGCAATATTCCTCTCAGGCTTTAGGGCAGCAGCAGAGCTATCCTCGACCTCCAGCTCCAAGGGGTAGAGGCGCCAGGGGCTTCGGAGGGAGATTTGGGGATCAGCCCAGGAAGATCTATTGCCTATTCTGTGGTGAGGACAAGGGCCATACCACCAGGATGTGCCATGTTACCATCCAGAAACAAAAAGAGATAGCAGAAGCTGTGGCCCAACAGAGCCAGCCGAAGCAAGTTATGCACACTGCTTCGTACCATTCGCCATACATTCCAGAGTATGTAGGCAACCACCCTTCAACTTCTGTCGCTTCGGCAAGCCAACCTCAGGCATCCTGGCAACAGCTTCCCCCTCCACCACCAATGCAACAAGGTCAGCCAGAAGGGAGTCAACATCCCCATCTCCAACGGGACTTCAGAGAAGAGTCCGAAGCTCGCACAGTCAATAGTACTGTGCCAGAATCGAAGCATATTTACTAACAAATATCCTACTTCGACAGCAGTTTTTTTATTCAGTATCATTTTCTTTTTTAATAAGGAACCATTTTTGAAAGCCTAAGTATTTTTGCTGTTTTTCAAATCTCTTGTAATAGTTTCGTTTTTTGCCACAATAAAAGTATACCTTCTCCACAGAGTAGCGGAGTTGCCGAAGCATAAAATTTATGATTGCAAGGGGAATTTTCAAAATAACAAAAAGTCGTTCCTAAAGGAGCGCAGCGTAAGTTTTCTGCTCAAAAGTCGTTCCGAAGGGAATGCAGAGCCTACAGAGAAAAATAAACGCTGATACCGCTGAAAGTAAAAGGCGAAGAAGCTCCTAAGGGAGGCTTACAGCGAAAAATATACGCTGATACCGCTGAAAGTAAAAGGCGAAGAAGCTCCTAAGAGAGGCTTACAGCGAAAAATAAACGCTGATTCCGCTGAAGTAAAAGGCGAAGAAGCTCCTAAGGGAGGCTTAAAGTGGAAAATAAACGTCGATCTTCGGCAAATATCATTTTGCATAACATCACATCATCACATCATTTGCATAGCATAACATCATACATCATACTGCATCAATGACGTAAGAAGGGAATCAATGTTGATATTTGGAGATTGTTTCGAAGAAACAGTGCCAAGGCACAAAAAAGTAAATTTCAAAGAAGCATACCTTCGTCAAACTCCGAAATGAAAAGATTTATCGGCTATTGATTTTACGAAGATTGGACGTTTTTATGAAAATACGGATATTATTTACGAAGCATGAAAAGAAGGGAAGGTGTTTTTTCGCCGAAGGCTCAAAAAACGGTATGTATATAAAGTTTCATGCATCGTAAAGAATTGAACCATAAATAGCTTATATATTACATTCAAAGTTACAAAATATTACATGTGTTCAATGAATATTACATTCCAAATGTTTTTGCAATAACATCTAGTCTTCCCTTAAAACAACTTCTGCAGCTTCGTTCAGTAGTTGATCAACAACTTTATCCATGATAGCTTCAGCCATTTTTCTAATTTCGTCGTCCCCCTTCGCTTGGGGGTCCGCTGATGGCTTGGCACGCTCTGAGGGGCGAGAAAGTGCGGCTGTGTTACAAAGTGTAAACAAGTTCGAAATCAAAAATTACAACAGAGCCAAAAACTGCTAGTCAGTACCTATTAGCACTTCGGCATCTGCACTCTTCTCAGCGGTCTCTGCTACTTTTCTAGTGTCATGAATACCTTTTTTGCTCTTTTGTATAATTTCTTGGGCCATTTCCCGGCCACCATTGTCCCAGATATCGGTGAAAAATTTTCCACCAACCAAGCTCGCTTCGGCCGAGGGGTCTTTTATATCTTCAGAGGACAATGCGGCTTCAGATTGTGCCAAAAATTTTACATGGTTACAGCCTTTCCTCTCCAAAATAGTGGCAATCCCCCTGGCACCCGTAAAGGCACATATGTCTCCGCGGCTATTCAAAACTTCTTCAAAAGCTTCAGCTTCGTGGCTGATCCATCCAATTGGGCCTTCGGGGTCACCCCTTATGAAGTCCTCCTCACTTGAGAATGCGCCGACGCTGGCGAAGCTGGTTCTTATTTTCTTAACACATTCCATAGATTTTTCATAACACTTTTTCTTGGACGCACGAAGCTCTTCAACGTTTCTTTCTAAATGATTGGCCCATTGTTCACTAATCTCTCGTTTTGTTTCTT
Organism: Zea luxurians; assembly: GCA_029449295.1. Classification (NCBI taxonomy): domain Eukaryota; kingdom Viridiplantae; phylum Streptophyta; class Magnoliopsida; order Poales; family Poaceae; genus Zea; species Zea luxurians. The sequence continues at coordinate 105,778 of JAOPSE010000820.1, read as the reverse complement.
CAAGTGTGCATTCTTCTTTAGCTCTGACTAGTTGTTTCCGAAGATCTTCGATTTCACGCCTCTGAGCTTCAGCTTGAGTTTTGAAAGCAGCTTCGTCTTCTTTTATTTTATTCAATAGCAAGTGCAATATTTTATCTTTTTCGAGACCTTCGTTCCTCAGTTCAATTACTTCGGAGCGAAGGTTGCTCAAGGCTATGGTATACCCTTCGTCTTCAACATCTTTTTGTGCCCTGAGGGCATTGCTAAGTATAAGACCCTGGAGAAAAATGTTTGTTAAATAAATTTAAGCAAATAAAAATTTTTGGTTTCAATAAAAAATGCAAAGATTTCCTTGTTTCACCTTTAAAGTATTGTACGCTAAGCTGTCAGCCAGCTTGTTCTTTGACAACACTGAGAGCCCGTCTTCTAGTGTTGGGAATCCGAAGCTTTTGCTCATCTCCCGACAGACTGAAATCTCCTTGCTGTCAGGGAGACAATACAAAAAGTCTTCTTCTCCGCTGCCATTGAATATCAACGTCCCCTTAGGATATTTGAGTCTTCGGGCATAGAACTGAGCCTCCTGCTTCTCTTTTTCAGTCAATTTCTTTCCCGAAGCATGTCGTAAAATATAATCGGAAGCTTCAGAAAAGGCTTCGGGGGCGGCAGTGCCGCTTTCTTCAACAAAGATTTGTTCTGTTGTTTCTGTTCCTTTGGTTTCCAAGAATTGTACCTTGGCGGGCTCTGAGGGCCTAGCTTCAGATTCAGCTTGGTGTTTTGAAGCTTCTGTCTCAAAGGCTTTGATTTGCACTTCAGAAGTTTCGGCAATCTTCTTTGGAGTGCTGCTTGAAGACCTTATTGTCTCCAATACATCCAGTACATTAACCATCCTTTTTCTTTTGGGGGTCAATGCTGGCCCCTTTTGGCTTTTCGGTATTTCAACTTTTGCTGAAGGACTTAAAATTTCAGATGTCTTTGTTTCTTCAACCTTCGGTTCTTCTATTTTCTTTGTTTCCGGCATTGTGACCGGCTCTTCAATATTCTTCAGGGGAGTCGCCTCTTTGGCTTCGGGGGCCGAAGAGGATTCACCGCCAAACTCGGGCAATGTGGCCGGTTCAATGTAGCGTGGACGGTGTGTAAGAACCTTTATCTTTTTCCTCTTCGGCGCTGGCTCACTAAGAGCGGCTGAGGCAGCTTCCTTCGTAGACGCCGTATCCTTCCTTTTTTGACCCCGTGTTGGGTAATGGTAGTCAGGATATACGAACCCGATGGCATCAAAAACTCGGTTGAGCCTTTTCTTTTTCCGGCCTCCGAAGGCTGCGGATAGAGCAGTATCTTCTGCCTTCGAGTATGACCCAAGCAACTCATCGCTTACGACCTCAATACTTTTCAGCCAGTCGTCATCTGGCTCGACGAACTTATCTCCATATTTGAAGGTGAATTTTAACCTAACTAATCCGCCTTCGTTAGGTTCGCTGACTGTTTCCTTTGGCATTTCCCACTTATCTGCAAGTGGCCACACTCTGAAGGCAATGTGTTCTTGGATCAAATCCGTTGTTCCGATGAAAGAGCAAACTACTCCGAAGGCTCTCCGGCATTCTTCGGCTGCTTCGTCAACTTCCACCTTCGGCTTTCGAAGGCCGAAGCGCTGCCAGATAGGGCGCATAATGATACCTTTAATATCTTCTCGCGTTGTCAAGTCGTTTTTCACATAAAACCATTCCTTCATCCACTCCCCAGGCCACCTTTTTCGAAAAGTTGGCACGGGACAGCTTCACCCAGAGCGGGCACCGAAGCTATAACAACCAAAATTGTTGTGATACTGCTCCTTACCCCATGGTTTCGTTTCATACAACAACTCATGCATATTGCAGAAACTTTTTGCATTTGGTTCCAAACCTTGGCTCTTTACGGCCCACACGAAGATTTCCATCCTTATGATTGCTTCAGGAGTAATTTGATGAAGGTAGATTTCAAATATCTTCAAAACTTCTACCACGAAGCTGCTCAAAGGAAACCGAAGTCCAGCTTTAAAGAAGCTTCGGAATATTACGACTTCATTTTCCTCAGGAGTCGGACAAGTTTTCTCTCCTTTGTCAGCCCTTACAATAGATAAATCCCAAAAATATCTGCCCCTCATATTGACAAGATGGCTTTGTTTAGTGCTTGATTTTCCAAAAACTGCATGGCTTGGTCGCCAAGGTCGATCTTCGGAATCTTCACCGCCACTTTCCACATCATAGCTGTCACTGTCACCAGTGTCTTCAGACAAACCCTCTAAAATCTCCTTAGTAATCTTCTCTGTATTTGTCTTTGCTATTGATTCAAGGAAGCCTAGATTCATCTCTTCAGAAAGGCTTAGCTTCGACTCAGCGACAACTTTCTTGTCTTCAGACATCTTCAAAAATGCCAGGAAAGTGCTCTCAAAGACGAAGCTTAAAAATGTGAAAAGCCAGGCAAGCGTTGGTGTGCAAAGAGCTAAAAATTAGGAAGGCAGGAGCCGGCGACAAGAAAGCGTGCTAAATGTGCTCGCGGTGCGTTCTTATTTATACGCCCAGTACGTTGCAAGTGGCAGGGCCCCACTTGTCATTGACTATTGCTATTCTAGCAAAGGGAAGGTGTTTTTTCGGACCTTCGTCTTAAGGCCTTCGTCTATATCGCAATCTGAATTTATTATTCTAACAAATTAATATTGCGAGGGGCTACTATTGGGGGCCTTCGGCTTCCGAAGGTCCTCAAAAACATGATTCGACAATGTTTTCCAAGTGAAATATGTGAACAGGTATCTTCGGATTTGGATCATAAGCATACAGAGCATGGTCAGGACGAAGCCTGAGTGAGACGAAAGGTGATTATGACGAAGGGCAAGGTGATCACGAAGCTGTGCACAGGAAAGCTTTGGCATGACAGTAGAAAAGGGGAACCGACTTAAAGATGATAAGGCAAATTAGACCTCGAAGAATTACTATAGAGTTATTAGCAAATATAAAGGGCATGAATGTAATTTTACATGGGCTGCGTCCCTTGCCTATAAATAGATGAACAGTACTCCCGTACTGTTCACGTTGACATGGCGTTTGCTCTCACGTCACGCTTGTACCCTTGCTTTTCTTCAAGCCAAAGGTACATTCATAATTTGTCATTGTAAATACAGTAATGTAATTTAAAATAGGTTAATAATAGCCTTTAAAGTGTTTATATCATTTTTTCATATCTTGTGTGTGAATCCTTCTTTATCATTTATTATACTCATAAAGGTTTGTCCTTCATGACCTTCGTCCAAAATTCATTATATCCGAAGGGAGATAATGCTTCGAAGGACGAAGGACTTTAACATTTAACACTTTTATGTTGCCTTGTTCCTAACTCTTAGCGTTTAAGAACAAGTCCCCAACAGTTGGTCAGTCACCCATTGAAATGGGAGTCTATATAGACAAACTAGGTGGAATCCTGTAGGGGACTGAAAATATCTGGGTGACCGTAAGAAATAGTCTTGCAGTCAAAGTACATGCCCACACCTTAGAAGTGTGTAAGGGTCGGTACAACCCCAAAGCAAAAATCATGTCCTGCAGGTAAACTGTACAAACCTCTTGAGAGTTGTTACAATCTGATATCAATAGTACTCATGGTTAAGGAAAACTTGAGGTTTTGCTCACAAATTTGAGTTTCTCATAATATGGTTTAGGCTTATGCATGTTTTCAGATACATTTAATTTATGTTCATGGCAATTTTGGGAGGTTATCCTTTCACCTTAATAATAATTGTGACAACTTGATCAACAAAAATGCTAATGCTGAGATAGTCCACTATAAAGCCTTCATATGTGCATTGCTTTAGTGTCACTTACTGAGTATGACCAGTGCTCACCCTTGCTATATTTTATAACAACTATGTTGAACCAAATGCAACTGTTGCTCGGATAGAGATGATAGAGACCATGGGTATATGGAGGAGTTCTAGAAGTATGACGATTATTAGGCGAGCGGACCACCAGTTAGATGCCAATGGAGTTTTAGGTTTTATAGTTATAATCGTTATTCATTAATATTAATTTGCTTACGCTATGACTTGGGTCAATAATAATTTATTTCAAGTAATATGGGATGGTACTTTCACCGACGATGTCACTCTGTATGTAAAATTGATCCTAACATATACATGATTTTGTGTTTGGTTGTCTTCTTGGAACCGAGTGTAACAGAAGTAGTATCAAAGCTCGTACTGACTATAAGATTTAGACCTAGTGTAGAATGGTCGTTATTATGGTTTTCGAGTTGTTATTTACAATAGCCTTTCTTTTGTTAAAAAATATTTTATCTATTTTGGCTTGACTCTTCACTCCATGATAAAAATTTCTATGTGGCTTAATTTTATAGTTATCTTCGTTCGAATCTTTTATTATGCCTTTTATGTCTACTTTGTGTAAAAGGCTCATACTAGGTAAACCACATGCAAGTCTTCCATCAGTTATCTTGGAGCCTATCTAGTTGAACCCACTTTGAAGAGAGTGGTGTTTGGATTGCACTGGCAACAAAGATCAAGAAGCATAGGAGAGACCAAACGCTTTAGGAGGGATAGGCAACTACCCCACTTAGATGGTTATCACATAATCCATTCTCTAATTGTTTTGAGAACTAAGACAAATGGAAGGGAGCTATCTGACCACCAAACTACGGACCCCGAAGGACCTACTACTTCCACGGCCAGCGTGAAGGTTATAGACTAGCTTCATAGTAGCCATCTACAATATGCTCTGCTAGAAGAGCCACAATTACCAGCCTAGAATGCCCTATGTGGAGGAGCTCCTAACAACACTGGTGAATCTGATGATGGAGATGATGACATTGATGACTCGGATGACTTAAACTCAGAGGGCGATGAATCACCACCTGAGTACTAGATCACCAGGGATATTCACCTTGATAAAGAAGTTCAACACTTTCATAAAGAGCTACTGTAATACTCAAGTTGTATACCAAGTGTAATAGAGAGAGTTCCTCATTTTGTGTGTTTCATTTGCATCATAAAAAGAGCACCTATGTAATTGAGAGTGACTAAACAAAATAATTATGCTAAAATAAAGAAAAAGTGCATTTGTTGGAGTTTTATGTGTTGTGCATTAAATAAAACCATGAGGATAAAAATAATGAGGTATTAATTATTTGAAGCTTGATTTAACCCTAAATTCGAAATTAGGGTTTTTGAAAATAAGGAAAAGAGAAGAGATAGGAAAATATAAATAAAATGTATAAATAATTATCTTCAGTCTTAGTATGTTTAATTGCAAAAATAGAGTTTATAAATGAAGATCCACAAAAGTTTGAAGTAATTCAAATTGAGTTTGAAAATGAAGAAAGAAAACAGAAAAAATAAAAAGAAAAAGAAGAAAAAGCTTACCTGGGCCGCCAGATGGAATTCGGCCCAACTCGACTTTCTCTCCGCGCGGCCCAATTTCCCCTGCTGGCGCGCTCGCGCGTTCGCGGTCACTGGCATGGCGGGACCCGCCTGTCAGCCTCTCTCACGCGCGTGCGTTGGCTCTCTGCCGCGTGGGCCCTGGCGCTGAAGCCGCGTGCGCTTGTGCCGCTGTGATGTGGGCCGGAGTCGCCAGTCACTAGCCAAGCTCGTGCGCTCTCTGTCAATCCGGGCCCGCTCGTCATCACCTCCTTGCTTCTCGGTAACAAACCGAGCCGCCATGGTCGCTCGCCCGGTAAACTCGCAAGCCGTTCCTAGCATGGGGATAAGTACGCGCTCGGCCGGGGCGCCTGGGACCCTCCAACTCTCGTGGATCTCCTCTCCTATCTACCACCGTAGCCATCGTCGCTCGGAAATCATCTTCGCCGTGTGCTGTGTCGCCGCCGCGAGCAAGCCGGTGTGCCACCGCCATTACCGCCGCTTGGACGTCAATCCTCACCGGTGGGCGGCGGCGTTACTTCGTCGTTCTCCTTGTCGCGGATCTCTCGGGAGAACATCACCGCAGGACCCGACCAGGAGCACCGTTGGCTCTCGCACCTCCCGCCACCGCGCACCTTCGTGGTTCACCGTCGGCTCATCGTCTCTGCTGGTAAGGACCACGGCCCTATATTCAATTTGAGCTCCGCAACGTGTAGAGACGATTTGGGGCGGGGTTCGTGCACTGGGTCGACGGGGAGGGATTCTCCGGTGAGATCGCCACCGTGGGCGACAAGCGCCGCCGCCTCTGTTCGGCGAAGGGAGGAAGATGGGCGCGCGGACGTCGGATCCTTGGGCAACGACTGAGATTAGATTTGAGGGATACCCCTTCGCGCTTTAGATCTGGGCCGTAGGAATGATCGGACGGCTCGAAGTATAGGAAAACCTCATTAAACCTGCGCCGTCGATCCGGGATCCTTCGGCCAGAGTAGCGTACCGCTTCGGCGCAATCCAGATTTAATCTGGGCGCTCGGTGTCTAATCCAACGGCCGAGAATCGCCCGTAACCCTTCGCCGTGGCAATTTTTCTAAAGAGACCCTATAGTTTTAAGTATTCAACCCGCCGTCCTCTCCACTGTTTCCTGAGTCTTAGGAGTTTTACCCCGTAGCCCCTGGCTTTTCTAGAAATAGAGGCCCAGTCCAGAGATTGTTTAAATTGAATAAAAGAAATAGAAAATAGATTTTTAATAGGAAAATAATTGCTAGAACTTTATAAATTCATAGAAAATTCATTTTAGCTCCAAATTGAGTCATTCCAATTTCTAAAATTTTGTAATATTATTCTCTATCATTTAGAAGCACTGTTTTGACATGAACTCTGTTAGAAAATTAATTTATCATCTAATCCTATTATAATCACCTTAAATCTTAGGAAATTCATATCTTAAATTCTATAACTCCAAATTTAGTGATTCCAGTTCCTATGGTTTCATTTTAATGTGTAGATTTTTACTGTATATTTCATTCATCTGTTTGGTGTGATGTTGATTTTGGCCATACTATGTATGTATTGTGTTGATGCGAGTAGACGAGCAAGCCACTGTGGAAACTGAGGTTCAGCAAGTAGAGATAGCTGAGCAGGAGCTCATTACAGGCAAGTTGTGCCCTTGATCACTTACTTTTCCCAGCCATGTTCTTATTAATTTTAATGATCTGCATAGGTTAATTTTGATGGGATCCTTTATGTACCCCAGTTTTGATTACCTCTATACCTTGTTCACCCCTGGAATATTTTTGGGTAGTACTTGCTATTGCTTTATGTGGATTGGGTATGGAGATTCATTATTCATGATTATTCTGTTATTATCTTGTTATTATTATTGTTCATGTTAAGATCATTAAATTAATGGGAACATGGAGCGACCACCCGGGAAAACAGTGCTACCACAAGGGAGGAATGGGACCCCTTGGCTGATTAATTAGGAAAGCTAGTGGAAGTCTACCTTACCCGAAAGGGGCAAGGGCAGTAGGGGAGAGGTCAGTGCGGGGAGGTCCCTGGTTGATTTTGCTGCGATGGCTATCAGCCAGGAACCCTTTACTGGATCTTCCCATATACTGTAGCGGGTTTTCGGAAGCTAGTGGAACTTTGTAAAGGCCTCGTAGTGGATCCCTAGCCATTCACCTCGGTAGTGTCTAAGGGCCTTGCAAACCCAGGCGACATGGGATACACGACTTGTGGGTAAAGATGCGCAACCTCTGCAGAGTGTAAAACTAGTATACTAGCCGTGCTCACGGTCAAGAGCGGCTCGGACCCTCACATGATTAACTATGGAACTTAAGTTTAATTTGACATTTGCATCGCATTTGGGATTATTTTACTATTACTGTTCTTTATTATTATTAAGGTTTGGTATTTACTTACACTTAGTAATTGCTAATAAAATTTTGACCAACTTATAAAAGCAATGCTCAGCCTTAGCCTTTATTTCATTGATCAGCCTTACACTTCATGAACCCCCACCTTTGGTGAGTTCATGCCACATTATTCCCCACGACTTGTTGAGCTATGAACGTATGTGAGCTCACTCTTGCTGTCTCACACCCCCCCCCACAGGAGAAGAACAGGTTGTTGAAGAGGAGCTGCCTAACACTGAGGAGTTCGATCTGATCTAGGTGGCGTTTCTCAGTCAACATTGGCGCCATCGATCCTTAGTTCGTTTTATATTTATCTTTATTTTGTAATAAGACTTCCGCTATGTAATAAGTACTCTGATGTTTTATGACATTTATCTCTATACACTCTGTTATTATATATGTTGTCTTCTTGGCGCATGTATGAGATGCACCCGGCTTTGTCCTTTAAAACCGGGTGTTATAGAAGTGGTATCAGAGGAAATGTTGACTGTAGGACGAAACCTAGATAGACTGGACAAACCCTTACCTACTTATCTCATTCTGATTCATTCTACACTCACCTTACTCTGATTCTTTCTATACTTATCTTGATCCTGTCTCACCTTCTACTGTTCTACTCTGATCATTCTTACCTTTTCTACTCTGAGACAAGATGGATTTCACACCTTGGAATCCCTACCCTTATGATATTTCTAAGAGATAGGGAACCTAAGACAAAAATTAAAACTATTTTCTCTATTAAAGAAAATATTGGTTGATTGTTCTGATGATCAATGCCTGATTTGCTTCTTTGATTGATTGAATAGTATAGATGGACATCTTAGCATGTACCAACATAAGGTATTGAATTAGCTATAGTAGGTGAAATATTAATCTGCTTAGCTAATAAATCCCCCAAAGTAACATGATTGTAATTACTGCCTTGTCTACTGCTTTTTCTTACCATATGTATCTAACTCAGATGGTCAATACCAGGCGGGGTGGTGGAATTGATTTGCCTCCTAACCAACACACTCAAAGACAACCTCAGCCACAGCCTGCAGGGATGAATCCTCCCAATCCTCCACCAGGCGGAGTTGACCCACTGGTTGCTGCTCAGATGGCGGTGATGCAGCAGATGGCAGACACCATGGCTGATATGCGTGCTCAGATGCAGCAAGAACGCCAGGAGATGCGTCAAGAAAGAGAGGATATACGACAGGAGTTGCGCCAGGAGCGAGATGAGATACGCCAGGAAAGGAGGGCGCAACAACAGCTTCAACAACAGCAACAGCAGCAACAAGTGCCACTGCCTCCACCACCACCACCAGCTCCACCCCGAGACAAGCATAGAGAGTTTATGAGCCACAAGCCACCGACCTTCGCCAGCTCGCCAGATCCACTTGATGCAGACGATTGGTTGAAGTCAATTGAGAAGATGCTGAATATTGCACAATGCACTGATCGGGAGAAGGTCTTATATGCTTCTGGACGTCTGACTGGTCCTGCTGCTGACTGGTGGGATTCTTATACTGCTGCCCATGATGCTGCGGACACTATTACTTGGGCAGAGTTTAGTACACAATTCAGGAACTACCATATTCCAGCTGGTATGATAAAGATTAAGAAGAAGGAATTTCTGTCACTGAAGCAAGGAAGTATGTCAGTCAGCGAGTACAGAGACAAGTTTATTCAGCTATCCAGATATGCCCCTGAAGAAGTTGCTGAAGATGAGAGGAAGCAGGAGCACTTCATTGAGGGACTTAATGGGCCACTGCAGTATGCTCTAGTGGCACACACATTTCCATCATTTCAGAGGCTGCTTGATAAGGCACTGGCTATTGAACACAAGCGTGTTCAACTGGGAGATTTGAAGAGAAAGGCCATATCTCAAGGACAAGGAAGCAGCAGTGTTCGTCCTCGCTACAGTTCACCACAGAGTACACCGCCTCGACCAGGAGGACCGCGCCCAGTTCAGCAATCACCATTGAGGACACCTACTCGACAGGCTACACCTACTGGCACCCCGACAAAGTTTGCAGGACAGAGTGCGGGCACTCAATGTTTCAAGTGTGGGAAGATTGGCCATTATGCAAATGTCTGTCCACAGAGGATTGCCACTACTCCAGCCCAGAACAAGCAACAGACCCCTGGCAAGGGATATTCTATAGCCAGGGTGAATCAAGTCAGTGTTGATGATACTCCGGATGGAGGGGACCTCGTAATTGGTATGTTTTATGTTAATGCAATTCCTGCAACCATATTATTTGATTCTGGTGCTACACATTCATTCATGTCTGCTAGATATGCCAACACAAATGAAATACCACTGCTAAATATGAGAAAACCCCTGATAGTAATTACACCTAAAGGGCCGGTTGAGGCGAATCAAATGACACGTAGATTGACATTAACCATTATGGGTAGAGAATTTGGAGCTACTGCTATAATATTAGAGTCAAGCAGTATAGATCTGATCCTTGGTATGTCATGGCTAAGAAAGGCAAAGGCCGTTATAGCATGTGGTAGAGGTACCATAGAGCTCACTACCACTAAAGGAGAAAGGTTTCAAGTTAATATTGCAGTAACCTCCTCATCCATGCGTGCAATGTTCTTTATGCCTGAGGAGTTTGTTGGTGACAACATCCGGGTGGTTAGAGATTTTCCGGATGTCTTTCCAGAGGAGTTACCAGGGATGCCACCTGATAGAGAAGTTGAGTTTGTTATTGATCTCTTACCTGGAACCGCCCCTATTTCTAAACGTCCATATAGAATGTCCGTAGAGGAGTTGAAGGAACTGAAGAAGCAGTTAACGGAGTTACAAGAGGCTGGTTACATTCGTCCAAGTTCCTCGCCTTGGGGAGCACCGGTGTTATTTGTGCAGAAGAAGGATGGATCGCAACGGATGTGTGTGGATTATAGATCTCTTAATGATGTTACGGTGAAGAACAAGTATCCGTTGCCCCGTATTGAGGATTTATTTGATCAGATGAGAGGTGCTAGAGTATTCTCGAAGATTGACCTCCGATCGGGTTACCATCAGATGAGGATTAGACCATCGGATATTCCCAAGACGGCTTTCTCGACTAGATATGGATTATATGAGTTTACAGTTATGTCATTTGGACTAACCAATGCACCAGCTTACTTCATGAATTTGATGAATAAAGTATTTATGGATTATTTGGACAGATTCGTCGTGGTGTTTATCGACGATATTCTTATCTATTCTAAGAATGAGAGTGACCATGAAGAACATCTAAGGTTGGTGCTACAGAAGTTACGAGATAATCAACTCTATGCTAAGTTCAGCAAGTGCGAGTTTTGGATTGGCGAAGTGCCATTTCTTGGTCATATTATTTCTAATGGAGGAATAGCAGTGGATCCTGCTAAAGTCAAGGAGATTATGGAGTGGAGAGTGCCCACTACAGTTACGGAGATTCGGAGTTTCTTGGGACTCGCAGGATATTATCGGAGATTTATTGAGGGATTTTCTAAGATTGCCAAGCCTATGACATCGCTTTTGGAGAAAGGAAAAGAATTTAAGTGGGATGAGAAGTGTCAAGAGAGTTTTGATCAATTGAAGGAAAGGTTGATGTCACCTCCAGTATTGATTATGCCAGATCTGCAGAAGGGATTTGACATTTATTGTGATGCATGTGGCCAAGGACTTGGATGTGTGCTTATGCAAGATGGGCATGTGATTGCATATGCATCTCGTCAGTTGAGGAAGCATGAACTGAACTATCCCACTCATGACTTGGAATTAGCAGCAGTTGTGCATGCACTTAAGATTTGGAGACACTACATTATGGGAACTAAGTGCCAAGTATACACGGATCATAAGAGTTTGAAGTATATATTCACTCAGAAGGATCTCAACCTTAGACAACGTCGTTGGTTGGAGCTCATTAAGGATTATGACTTGGAGATTCACTATCACCCAGGCAAGGTGAATTTGGTTGCAGATGCCTTGAGTCGGAAGGAGCATGTTCACTCCGCTTTCGTTGTTCAGCTACCTGATGAATTAGCCAAAGATTTTGAGAGGCTCAACCTGGGAATTGTTACACATACGGAAGGAGTGACTATTGAATTGGAACCTACCTTGGAACAAGAAATTCGGAAGGGTCAGATTGGTGATGCTAAGATTCAGGAGATCAAGGATCTTATTACTGAAGGTAGAGGCCCAGAGTTCACGGAGGATGAACAAGGCACGATATGGTTCAAGAATCGGATCTGTGTTCCCGATATTGATAGTCTTCGGGAAACCATATTGAAGGAGGCACATGATTCAGTTTACTCTATCCACCCTGGGAGCACTAAGATGTATCAAGACTTGAAGCAAAAGTATTGGTGGTATGGACTAAAGAGAGATGTGGCTGCACATGTGGCTATGTGCGATGTATGCCAAAGAGTTAAAGCTGAACACCAGAGGCCAGCCGGACTATTGCACCCACTGAAGATACCTGAGTGGAAATGGGAAGAGATTGGCATGGACTTCATTGTTGGATTACCCCGCACGTCTGCTGGATATGATTCTATATGGGTGATTGTGGACAGGCTAACCAAGGTAGCCCACTTTATTCCAGTGAAGACCACTTATTCAGGAGCTAAGCTGGCAGAGTTGTACATGGCACGGATTGTATGCCTGCATGGTGTGCCAAAGAAGATTGTGTCTGATCGAGGATCACAGTTTACCTCTCGATATTGGAAGCAGTTGCATGAGTCACTGGATACGAGATTGAATTTTAGTTCGGCTTACCATCCCCAGACTGATGGGCAGACTGAGAGGACTAACCAAGTACTTGAAGATATGTTAAGAGCTTGTGCTCTTAAGCATGGTGGAAGTTGGGATAAGAGTCTACCGTATGCGGAGTTCTCATATAATAATAGCTATCAGGCCAGCTTGAAGATGTCACCGTTTGAGGCTTTGTATGGCAGAAAGTGCAGGACTCCCTTGTATTGGAATCAAACTGGAGAAAGGCAATTGTTTGGGCCTGAGATTATACAAGAAGCAGAGGAACAAGTTCAGCAAATAAGGGAGAATTTGAGAACTGCACAATCCAGGCAGAAAAGTTATGCTGATACCCGGAGAAGACTGCTTGAGTTTAAAGAGGGAGATTATGTCTATTTGAAGGTGTCACCACTCCGGGGCATGAGAAGGTTCAAAGTCAAAGGAAAGTTGTCCCCTCGCTTTATTGGACCCTTTTTAATCTTAAAGCGAGTGGGAGAAGTTGCATATCAATTGGAGTTACCGGATCATCTCGCGGATGTTCACGATGTCTTTCATGTATCTCAGCTGAAGAAATGCCTCAGGGTACCCGAAGAACAGTTACCAATGGAAGACCTTAGTGTTCAAGAGGATTTGACTTATGCTGAGTACCCCATCAAGATTTTGGATACTCTGACCCGAGTTACGAGGAATAAGGTTATAAAGATGTGCAAAGTGCAATGGAGTCACCACGGTGAAGATGAAGCAACTTGGGAAAGAGAAGAAGAACTTCGTATAGATTTTCCCCACCTTTTCTCTAGTTCTTCTTAAATCTCGAGGACGAGATTATTTTTAAGGGGGGTAGGATTTGTAATACTCAAGTTGTATACCAAGTGTAATAGAGAGAGTTCCTCATTTTGTGTGTTTCATTTGCATCATAAAAAGAGCACCTATGTAATTGAGAGTGACTAAACAAAATAATTATGCTAAAATAAAGAAAAAGTGCATTTGTTGGAGTTTTATGTGTTGTGCATTAAATAAAACCATGAGGATAAAAATAATGAGGTATTAATTATTTGAAGCTTGATTTAACCCTAAATTCGAAATTAGGGTTTTTGAAAATAAGGAAAAGAGAAGAGATAGGAAAATATAAATAAAATGTATAAATAATTATCTTTAGTCTTAGTATGTTTAATTGCAAAAATAGAGTTTATAAATGAAGATCCACAAAAGTTTGAAGTAATTCAAATTGAGTTTGAAAATGAAGAAAGAAAACAGAAAAAATAAAAAGAAAAAGAAGAAAAAGCTTACCTGGGCCGCCAGATGGAATTCGGCCCAACTCGACTTTCTCTCCGCGCGGCCCAATTTCCCCTGCTGGCGCGCTCGCGCGTTCGCGGTCACTGGCATGGCGGGACCCGCCTGTCAGCCTCTCTCACGCGCGTGCGTTGGCTCTCTGCCGCGTGGGCCCTGGCGCTGAAGCCGCGTGCGCTTGTGCCGCTGTGATGTGGGCCGGAGTCGCCAGTCACTAGCCAAGCTCGTGCGCTCTCTGTCAATCCGGGCCCGCTCGTCATCACCTCCTTGCTTCTCGGTAACAAACCGAGCCGCCATGGTCGCTCGCCCGGTAAACTCGCAAGCCGTTCCTAGCATGGGGATAAGTACGCGCTCGGCCGGGGAGCCTGGGACCCTCCAACTCCCGTGGATCTCCTCTCCTATCTACCACCGTAGCCATCGTCGCTCGGAAATCATCTTCGCCGTGTGCTGTGTCGCCGCCGCGAGCAAGCCGGTGTGCCACCGCCATTACCGCCGCTTGGACGTCAATCCTCACCGGTGGGCGGCGGCGTTACTTCGTCGTTCTCCTTGTCGCGGATCTCTCGGGAGAACATCACCGCAGGACCCGACCAGGAGCACCGTTGGCTCTCGCACCTCCCGCCACCGCGCACCTTCGTGGTTCACCGTCGGCTCGTCGTCTCTGCTGGTAAGGACCACGGCCCTATATTCGATTTGAGCTCCGCAACGTGTAGAGACGATTTGGGGCGGGGTTCGTGCACTGGGTCGACGGGGAGGGATTCTCCGGTGAGATCGCCACCGTGGGCGACAAGCGCCGCCGCCTCTGTTCGGCGAAGGGAGGAAGATGGGCGCGCGGACGTCGGATCCTTGGGCAACGACTGAGATTAGATTTGAGGGATACCCCTTCGCGCTTTAGATCTGGGCCGTAGGAATGATCGGACGGCTCGAAGTATAGGAAAACCTCATTAAACCTGCGCCGTCGATCCGGGATCCTTCGGCCAGAGTAGCGTACCGCTTCGGCGCAATCCAGATTTAATCTGGGCGCTCGGTGTCTAATCCAACGGCCGAGAATCGCCCGTAACCCTTCGCCGTGGCAATTTTTCTAAAGAGACCCTATAGTTTTAAGTATTCAACCCGCCGTCCTCTCCACTGTTTCCTGAGTCTTAGGAGTTTTACCCCGTAGCCCCTGGCTTTTCTAGAAATAGAGGCCCAGTCCAGAGATTGTTTAAATTGAATAAAAGAAATAGAAAATAGATTTTTAATAGGAAAATAATTGCTAGAACTTTATAAATTCATAGAAAATTCATTTTAGCTCCAAATTGAGTCATTCCAATTTCTAAAATTTTGTAATATTATTCTCTATCATTTAGAAGCACTGTTTTGACATGAACTCTGTTAGAAAATTAATTTATCATCTAATCCTATTATAATCACCTTAAATCTTAGGAAATTCATATCTTAAATTCTATAACTCCAAATTTAGTGATTCCAGTTCCTATGGTTTCATTTTAATGTGTAGATTTTTACTGTATATTTCATTCATCTGTTTGGTGTGATGTTGATTTTGGCCATACTATGTATGTATTGTGTTGATGCGAGTAGACGAGCAAGCCACTGTGGAAACTGAGGTTCAGCAAGTAGAGATAGCTGAGCAGGAGCTCATTACAGGCAAGTTGTGCCCTTGATCACTTACTTTTCCCAGCCATGTTCTTATTAATTTTAATGATCTGCATAGGTTAATTTTGATGGGATCCTTTATGTACCCCAGTTTTGATTACCTCTATACCTTGTTCACCCCTGGAATATTTTTGGGTAGTACTTGCTATTGCTTTATGTGGATTGGGTATGGAGATTCATTATTCATGATTATTCTGTTATTATCTTGTTATTATTATTGTTCATGTTAAGATCATTAAATTAATGGGAACATGGAGCGACCACCCGGGAAAACAGTGCTACCACAAGGGAGGAATGGGACCCCTTGGCTGATTAATTAGGAAAGCTAGTGGAAGTCTACCTTACCCGAAAGGGGCAAGGGCAGTAGGGGAGAGGTCAGTGCGGGGAGGTCCCTGGTTGATTTTGCTGCGATGGCTATCAGCCAGGAACCCTTTACTGGATCTTCCCATATACTGTAGCGGGTTTTCGGAAGCTAGTGGAACTTTGTAAAGGCCTCGTAGTGGATCCCTAGCCATTCACCTCGGTAGTGTCTAAGGGCCTTGCAAACCCAGGCGACATGGGATACACGACTTGTGGGTAAAGATGCGCAACCTCTGCAGAGTGTAAAACTAGTATACTAGCCGTGCTCACGGTCAAGAGCGGCTCGGACCCTCACATGATTAACTATGGAACTTAAGTTTAATTTGACATTTGCATCGCATTTGGGATTATTTTACTATTACTGTTCTTTATTATTATTAAGGTTTGGTATTTACTTACACTTAGTAATTGCTAATAAAATTTTGACCAACTTATAAAAGCAATGCTCAGCCTTAGCCTTTATTTCATTGATCAGCCTTACACTTCATGAACCCCCACCTTTGGTGAGTTCATGCCACATTATTCCCCACGACTTGTTGAGCTATGAACGTATGTGAGCTCACTCTTGCTGTCTCACACCCCCCCCCACAGGAGAAGAACAGGTTGTTGAAGAGGAGCTGCCTAACACTGAGGAGTTCGATCTGATCTAGGTGGCGTTTCTCAGTCGACATTGGCGCCATCGATCCTTAGTTCGTTTTATATTTATCTTTATTTTGTAATAAGACTTCCGCTATGTAATAAGTACTCTGATGTTTTATGACATTTATCTCTATACACTCTGTTATTATATATGTTGTCTTCTTGGCGCATGTATGAGATGCACCCGGCTTTGTCCTTTAAAACCGGGTGTTACAGCTACAGATGGCAATTTGCTCAATTTTTGGTGCAATATATATGCAGTAGTGGAGTACAAACTCTTTGTTTTCTAGCATATGACCAATTGATTCCCTAAAACTTGGAAGACTATGTGGGTACTCATGATGTCTAACTCTTAGATATAGGGTGCTGAGGTACTATTAGAGCACTTGTCAACTACCCTAAGGAGGACATGAGTACCACAATACATGATACCACGCAAAATGTGCTTGGCCTCTACAATGGGTGGTACTATGACAAAATTATCAGCAAAAAGTACACCAAGTACTTCTTGCCAAACTAATGGAAATATATGTTGCATTGTTGCCACCACTCTTCACTAAGACAACACTACCCTAGACTCGACCATGAACCTTGTGGTGGTGCTGAACATGGAGCTAGACCACTTGCCAGATGAGAGTGATCACAATCAAGGACAGATTCTAGGTCCTCAATAAGAGTTGAGTGATTTGAGAGCTGCCACCAGTGCACTTCCCACCCTAAGGAGGAGGTGGAGCAGGTCTCCAAGTCATTGTTGTGCCAAAGGACCCATTATGGCTTGGAATTCTCTACCACTATAATGGACATATAGTAATATAGCTATTAGCCATGCCTATATTTACTCCATAGAAGCTTAATTCGATTAGTTCGTTCATGTAGATAGGTTATTTTAAAGTGTGCATGTGTGCTTACATTTTTTATCTATGATTGTTTTGGTACTTCATTATGAATGCAGTTGAGTTGTGGGGATATCTACATTTCAATCAATAGTTGCTATATAACGTTTTAGATAGTGGGTAAAAACCTTTATGCTTCTTTCTCCCTATCTTTATTATTAGTGTGCATCCTTTCTGCAATAAGATAAGGCAATTCAGTTACATCTTGTGTTTTCACTACATATCTTATATGATGATGGCATGCTTATATGATGATGTGATTGCTACAAATGTCCGCATGTGGTGGTCATGGCATAGTCCGTGGTAGAGACAGGGGTGCTAAGATATACCAATACCACCACCACAACAACCTGATGACAATGGAATATATGATGGTTATACAAACACAAATTCTAAAAGGACTTGGTCAGACTATGGATGCAATTGCTCTTGCTCAACAATAGGTTCCACATAACATCATGCACCTATGACAAACTGTAGAGACATTTTGCTATACTCTCTTATGCCTTCGATCCCATGCAAATAGATGATTGGCATCATACAATGGAGCAAGAGCTACATGTTGCTCAATGAAATGATAGGGAGATGGTTCTCTATGAGTTACAGTAGCTGCAAGGTCATGCTCATGAATAGTGGAAGTCTTACATGTATGCTCATGATAACCTAGATTCTATCACCTAGGAGGAGTTCAAGGTTAGCTTTAAGACTTAATATGCTCAAGAAGCACTGACGACACTAAAGGAGTTCTTGGCAATGAAGTAGAGCTCCATGTTTGTGACTAAGTACTGTTATAAGTTCATTCAGTTTTCATGTTATGATTCTAAGGAGTTGGCCATTGATTGAAGAAATAGAATCACTTCTTCCAAGGTTTCATTGGTCCCTTGAGGTACTAGCTAATGGCCCTGTTTGGCACAAGTATGAACCACACATTCCCCCTTCTAGGTTCTAGTTGATCATGCCTTCATGACTAAGAACATGTGTTAGGAGATTGATGAGAAGAAGTGCAAGACAAATGCAAATTATTCTAGTATTGACAATCATCCCTGGTGCTAGACCTATTCAAATGTCGGATCTGGTCGAGTTTTGGTCAGGTCGGGGGTCGTTTGACATGGCCTGTACCCAACCCATGCCTAGTGTTAGGTCAGGCTTGGTCAGCCTGCGCTTCCCTGTTAAGCATGTCGGGTCAGGTTTTTTCAAGTTGGGTCGGGTTTTTTGGGTTGGGTTGGGTTTGGGACAAAAATTATGGCATGTGTCTGGCCTGTAGATTGTCGTGGGTCAAAAACTATGGCTCATACCTGCCTATTGCATTGGTTGGGTTAGGTCGGGTTTTGTCAAGCGGCCTCGAGCAACCCATGATCAGATCTACATGGTACTCTCAACAATAGTACAATCAACCATGTTCTGATCAACAAAATCACTAGTAACAATGCCTTGGTTACTAGGGCAGGCACCCCACTAACCAGTATCCCAATCTACAGAACCAGGTACAACATCATAGCAATCAGGCTCCCCATCTTCTAGCTCCACCCAAGACCAATATGAAGTAAGGCACTCCCAAACATTCTATTAGGGATGATTGTATCCATTGTGGAAAGACTAAACATTGGGCAAGGTTGTGCCCAAGAAGAATGTTGGTAATATAATAATGGTAACCAAAGACAAGGTACCTCTATGATCTGATTGTAGAATCTTAATATTTTGCCCAAATGATTTTGTACCTCATCCTAAAATTCCTTGAACTTTTCAAATGATTCATACTTGTGCCTCATTAAGTAGACATACCCACATCTACTCAAGTCATCAATAATAGTGATAAAGTACTAAAAACTACCGCTGGCAACTGAATTCATCAGTCCACATGTATGTACTAGACTCATTAAGTTACTTTCTCTCACTTTTGCATTTTAAATCCGATTCATTCCATTCAAGTTGCGTTAGATTCGTATTAAAATTTTCTACATGTTAGAAGTATTGCTCTATGTTGTTACACCTTTTATTTAATTTATTTAAACATTTGTTTGACCAATGATTATTAGAATAACGTTTCAATTTAAATCTAATTTAGGGTTTTAATTTGCACATTTATAAATAAACACCAACATGGTTAATTTTAACTGAAATATTATTTACTAATAATTGTTTAGTTTGAACATGCTATCTATTTATTATTCCTCGCGTGTCGTGTTGGCCCGCGCTCCATGCGCGTGCTGCCATGCTGCTTCGCGCGTTGCGTATTTCGTCTCGCGTCATTAATTCGTCTCGCTTAGAGTCACTAATATTATTTAAATTACTCATCTAATTGATGGTTGTTAGCGTAGTAGATTAATTAAAACTAAGCGATAGATCTAATTGCATTTAATAAATTTGAATAATGCGAGTATGTCGAATTAAATGTTACATTTCATATTTGTAGAACGTAGATGCAATGACTTCTCAATAGTAGCTTCGATCTCGGCATTTCTTTTTCTTGTGTGACCGTAGAAGCGAGCGCTATTTTGTATAGCACATGTTTTTCCCTTGTATGATGTATAATTCCTTTCTGTTTCAAGAATGTTGAATGTGTGTTCGCATTCACTTAGATAACGTTCTTCATACAGACCCAAGCCATGCAAGCAATTAGGCAGACTCTAGCAGCCATGCAGCAAGCACAACAGCAACCTCAACCTCAATCGCAAATGTAGATGCCTCAGATGCTAAGGGATAAGCTTGTGAAATTCATGAGAGGTCATCCCCCCGTCTTCACCCACTCTACCGACCCCATGGACGCCGAAGACTGGCGACACACAATGGAGCGGGAGTTACACACCGCCCAATGCAATGATAGAGAGTAGGTTCTATATGGTCCCTGTATGCTAAGGGGAGTAGCACAGTCCTGGTGGGAGTCCTATCTCGCCACCCGTGCCGACCCTAAAGCTATCACTTGGGAGGAATTAACAGAAAATTTTTGCTGATATCATGTTTCAGAGGGTCTGATGATAGTGAAGATAATGGATTTCCTGGCACTGAAGCAGGGACCCTTGTCTGTCAGTGAGTACCGAGACAGATTCCTGCAGTTGTCTCACTATGCACCCAAAGACGTCAACACTAATGCGAAGTGGTTGTATCGATTCCTGAGAGGTTTGGTTGATCCCCTACACTACTAGCTGATGAATCACGCCTTCCCTACCTTCCAACACCTGATAGACAGAGCTACCATGACTGAAAGAAAGCGCAAGGAGATGGAAGACCGGAAGCGCAAGATGAGTGGATCCTAGCCTAGGAGCAATAGTCGCCCCCGTTTCTCAGGCAACTCATCTCAGCAGTTCAGGCATAGCCACCCATAGGGATATCAGCAGAATCAGCGTTAGAACTAGTGAAAGCTCTCTTTTGGGTTTTGGTGTTTAGATGACAACCCAATTAAAGGACTAACAAGTGTGCTAAGTGTTGAACAGGTGCTTAATGCAAAGCTAACAGGGTTCAACACAAGTGAAAAAGTGTGATGGTCCAAAGATTGGATTATCTATAAATAATGGACATCACAAGTAAGAGGGACATTGCTTAAGTGAGACTCGATGTGCGTAACTCGGAGACAATCGATCAAGCCAAGGATGGAGGCAAGAAGAGCTTCGAGGTACCGAGTGCACGGGAGAAGGTCAAGGAGATTAGGAACCCAAATCCAAGGGTGAAGAAGAAGACTTGCAAAGTCAAGGTTGATCGAGTTAAGAAGAGTTATGGTGCATCAAGGATCACTACATAAGGACATGACTTACAACCAATTAGGTAACATCTACAGTTATGTAGTGTAAGTCATAAGGCTCAAGATCAAGCTCGGGAAGTGAACAAGGGGGTTGGAGCTTAGATATGTCAATCTAGATCAAGTCAAGTTGACTTGATGGTTTAGAGTCCAACATCGACCTCAAACATGCCAAATTGGGTAAAACGATGAAAAAGGTGTAGTATGTAAGGTTTGAGTGTTCAACCATTTTGCATACACCTCTTACTATAAGTTTGGTGCTTTGGTTTGCTCTCTAACTCTTTCTATAGAGAAAGTGCCATTCTGATCTTTGCTTGAGGAGAAATAGAAAAGCTAGGAGAAGAACAAGAAAGAGGTAAGTTTCTAGGACAATCAATTGGATTATAATCTAAATGTGTTTGTTTAAGTCTCAGGAAAATCCTCCCAAAAGTTGAAGTCAAACAGAGAAAGAATGGAGAAAAAAGCACTTAGTGTGCTGTTGGCTGGTGCATAGGACAGTGAATAGTAACCGTCGGGTGCACAGGACAGTGAATAGTAACCTATCCGATGCATAGGACAGTGAATAGTTACTATGTCCGGTGCACAAGACAGTGAATAGTTACTCTGTCCGGTGCACAGGGCATGTGACACCCCAGTGTCACCCAGGGTTTCTCCTTAAGGCTGACTCAAAACCATTATCACATGTGAACCAACCTAAGGAAAGGGCATCATAAATTGATAACAAAGGTTTAAGTGAGTCTTTTTATCTTAAGAAATTCTCCTTAATCATGACATGAACCTCAAGGTAAGAAGAACTCCCAAACCCTAATTAATCCTAAGTGGACCATTTAAGCACATAAAGGGAATTTGGGAAAAGACTTGGGAGAAAAATACAATTTTTGGTAAAAACCAAACAAGAAAGTTTTAGTGCACTAAATAACCAACAAAATATAGTAAGAAAGTTTTACCATTTGAATTTTTCAAAATCCCCAAATCAGCCCCTGAACTAATGCACTTGGGAAAATTCAAAAATTTAGAAATCTGAATTTCAGCCCCTTTTCAAAGATTGACCACGTTCTCTATTTTTCAAAACTTGAATCAAACAAGTCCAAATAGCAAAGTGGCGCCAAATTACCTGGAACACACCATGACAAAGTTTGGAAACCTCTCTCCACCGTTTGTCACAATCTTGACATGGATTTACCTTGGGACTCGACCTTGTGACACTGCCACCTTAGTGATGCGACAACTCTCTGTACACAGCCCCAAACTGCTCGACTTCCACACATAAACGACAAAGCTAAGTCGGGAGAGCAAATCTTGTGCAGTGATCATGCTCAAATACGCGAAGATCTCCAACCTATGAGCGTTTAAACTCGGGTAGAAGCAAAGAGCCACGTGCTCGACGCCGTGTCAGGCCCGCCGAGCGCGGACTGGCCGCGGCAGCGCGCGCCCCGCGCGTGGTCGCCCCGCCCTGTGCGTCTGCACCTCGCCCTCGCCTATAAATGCCCCAGAGACCTTAGCCGTTTGCACTCGCGCACCCAGAGCCCTGCCCAAGCCAGAGATCACCGGAGATCGCCGTGGAAAGCAAGCGCCACCGCCCGCCATCACTGCCCGAGCACGGCCATTGCCAGTCCTTTCTATCGATCCCCAGCCTCGTCCTAGCCCTGGACCGCTTCCCCGAGAGGCTGTGAAGCTTCTCCAAGCTTGAGCCGAGGCATCGCCTCACCGGAGAGGCAGATTCACTCTCGCCGGACTTCGGCCACCCGCCACCGCGCGTGGACCGAGCAATTCGGTGAGCCATTCTCTAATTCCTTGCACCCCTATCCTTCTTGACCTCTGGTGAAGCTTACTGACTGGTTCACTTGGACAATCGTGCCGTGAGCAGGCCGGATTCCTCGCCGCCGACGAGCATCTCCGCCTGCGCACGTGGACCGGCCGACTCCAACCATTCCCAACGGCGACCCGCACATCGCCGTGACCCTGAGGACCTCCCCTACATCCTTGACCACCTCACCGGAGCAGTCTCGCCGCCGGTAAGCCCCTCTGCCCCTTTCTTCCTCCGCGGCCACTGTTCCATTAGGGAAGGACTGCGGGTTTGATTTCACAAAACCCTAGGGGGTTTTCCGCAAAGCCATAGACTCAAATGAATAGTGAACCGAGGACCTATCTGTAATACACTTAAAACCTTTTCGCCAGGGACCCAGACATAAAACCATTTTTCCTTTAAACCATTTCTGTTTATTCTTTTTAAACTTAGCAGAGAACTTAGAAAATTTATATCTTGAGAAATGTTTGACCAAATTTAGTCAAGCCAATTTTGCTGGATTCAAAATATTATGGACTATCAAATAAAAATGCTAAACCCTATGGTCTCTGTATTGTTTTTTAGAGTTTAGAATTAAATAAGGAAACTGCCCAAACCTTGTTAAAATAAAGAAAAATAGTTAGGCTTCTGCGCTGAACTTAAGAAAATTTGTAGAAGTATAAACACCACTTAGACACTGTTTAAAAATAGTAAGCACCCCAATATTGAAGATTTAAGCAAAGTTACTTATGAAAAGCCATATTTGCCCAAAACGTAGGAAAATGAGAAAGGTATTAGAAAATAATGAATAGTGGATGTCAAAATTTTTCCTAGTCCACTTGAGTAATAAGGAACCTAGGAAAAATAAAGGGATCCTAGTCCAGAACAAATTCAAGGTGAAATGTTTTATTAAGCAATAATAAAACCAGGAAGGCCATTATTAAAAATATAAGAACAGTTCCAAAATTGGTAAGAAAAATTCAGTAGACTTGTAACCAATAGGACACCACTGAAAAAATGATAAACGCCCTAGCCCATCATTTTAAGTGGGTTGAACAAATAAAACTTGGTATTGAGCCATATTTCAATTAAATCAAAAGTAAGCCAAGAAGTGTGCAACAGTGGGCAAATAAATTTTTACCAGATTAGTAATAAAATAAACCACCAGAGAAAAATATAAAACCTATTCAAAACTACAAAGTAATACCCATTGCCAATACTTTATGAAAAAGGCCATTTAGTTCAAGAAATCCCTACCACCCTCTCCCTTAAGCAAAAAGTTACCAAAACTTAGAATAATTGCTCTTGCACAAAGAAAAAGATAGGAAAAATTTGAAATCTGTTGTTTGATATTTTTCAAGAATAGTGGTAGTAGAAAGCACCCCTTGGGCTAGAAAAGTTTAGAAAATCATAGTAAAATAAATGATAAGTGTTAGTGGCTTAAAATTTGTACAAATTCATGTTATAGCATCTAAATGCCAGCAAAAATAAGTCTTAGAAAATAACCCACTGCTAAAAGGAAGTTGTAGTTCAAAGCACCCCCTCTGCTCTAATATTTGATAAATATGTACAGAGAAGACCACTCACTTTTTAAGCCCCAAATTTTGAGACAGAGAATTTTACACCAGTAAGAAGCCACTGTAATTTTTGTAGAAATTTTGGAAATTTATTAAGCTACCTTGTAGTTCAAACCCACCTTAAAAGGTGTAAAAGAAATAGAAAAGAAGAGAGGAATTAGAAAGATTAAATAAGTATTACCCCAACATGGCAGCTAAGAATATTGTAAAAATATCCATAAGATATAAAGAGGGAAATAAGTGGAACACTAAAAGAGGGTTAACCATTCAATAAATCAACCGACCCTAAATTGCTAAGTATACCACAAAAATTTTCAACAGTGAGAATAAGCTCCACCATATTAAAGTGATCATTCCCCATCCAATCTTAATTGCTAAATTACATATCATGCCATGTATATATCTTACTCATTGCATTCATTAGATTGCAATCTCGCTGAAGGAGAGTACGTGCTCATCCCTGAGCAAGGAGCTGTCCAAGAGGAAGATCAGGAGCAAGCTTCCGAGACTGCCATCGAGGATCTCCCTGCAGCCCTAGCAATTGAAGGCAAGCCCCAGTTTTATGCATAACCGTTTATATATGCTACTTTACTACACTTAATGTTTGTAGGGTTGTAATGTGCACTTAAGTGTAGGAGTTGCTTGAAACCTTGCATGAATTCAGGATTCCTTTTTGAGATGGATACTAGTATGCTAGGTCGAATAGCTGCTTTGCTAATTAGGACCTCGGTAGAAGTCGAGTGATTTTTGTAGCACTCGCGCGAGGTCAGGAATTGATTGTATTCATCTTGATAACGGGATCTATGATGGTCTATGGACTTGGATCCAAGGAGAATGCCTTGTCTATGAGATGGGAAAAAGAATTAAGGATTAATGTGTGGATACCTGAGTCAAGCGTTTGAACGTACTAAGCACATGTCGGGAAATATGGTAACCGGTAAACCTAGTACCTAAGTGAAGCCGGGCGCGGACTTTACCCCTCACGCGACCTGAGACTGGGTCTCCCATACTAGCTATGGTGGGTACAAGTGCAGTCACTGCACGGCGGCAGCTGGGGTCAGTGGAGCATTGTGTGCCAAGGCGGTGAGGCCTGGCCGCGAACGGGGAATCGATTGGGACGGTTGACAAGTGTGGGGACGGAGTACCCTAATATGTCGTGTGTTTAGGTTTACCTTGCAAGGTTTAAAACTCGATTCAAATCGTCTGCTTCTCGCAGCTAATGAGACTGCTTGACCCCTTGTACTGCATTGAGTAAGAAGTGAAATGAGGATTACATGAGATAACATGTTGGTTGTATTAAATGATTGTTACCATGTATGCTTAGAAAGAGCAAACTTAGCTAAAATAATGATACTAGAAATGGAAAAGCTAAAAGTTAATTTTAGATACAACTAGTGCTTTTGGCAAACCAAACCCCTTAGCCAAATAGCAGCATGGTCTAGAGGTAGAGGAGTAGATTCCTCATACCAGGTAAGTCTAGCTGAGTATTGGTATACTCAGCCTTGCTTGTGGCATAATTTTTGCAGGTATGCTTCAGGATATGGCTGATGGTGTGACTTGGCCTACCACCCTGCCATCGGGTTGGACGGTCGAGTGGGATGCTGCTCCGGCAGGAGAGGAGCAGGAGGAGTAGCGGGCTAGGCCTTTCCCTATTCCTCGCTTTCGACGATATCAATTATCCACTGCAATTTATTTTGTGAACTTATGTCAGCTACTTGAAAAACTCTATTTATGTAATAACTCTAGTACTTTAATTTGAGGTTTCCTGTTTTATTGTATTTCTTCTGTGACTCACCTTCGAGTGAGTTTGTGGTATTTGATCCTGGTTAAGTGGCTTTATCAGACTAGATTTGAGGTACTGACGGGTTATTCCGATTTAAGTGTGTTACGACCCCTGAGGCGTGACTTAGGCACTTAAGCTAGAATAATTCGGGCGGTTCCGCCACAGGGCAGTGAATAGTTACTCTGTCCGGTGCACAGAATAGTGAATAGTAACCTGTCCGGTGCACAGGACAGTGAATAGTAACCTGTCCGGTGCACCAACGGCTAGCTCTTCCAGAGAAGGAAACTGTCAATCAGATCCATTACTGTTCACTGTCCGGTGCACCACCGGACAGTCCGATGCACCCACAAATAGGGAAGGCTGGGAGCTTCCAAATGAAGCTCCAATGGCTCATAGGCCCTTTGGGACTATAAAAGGGACCCCTAGGCGCCTCCAACAAGTACACAAGAGAAGCCAACAAGTCCATACATCATTTGGATCAATTATTTCTCTCCCTCTCTTGTGTATCTCTCTAGTTTGTGTAGAGCCAAAGTTATAAGCCTTTAGAGAGAGGGGAAGTGCTACTGAGAGCTAGATCAAAAGCTTAAGCATATTGTTACTCTGCTGGAGTGTTGTCGAGAAGATTGTAAGCAGCCACGACATCATTGTAACTGATATCAACATAGTGAAAGGCTCTATCTGTCGTACTGATACATCTGAGCAAACTGAGGAAGGAGTTGAAATAGACTCCAAGCTAAGGTGTGGCTAACTCCAACGAGGACTAGGCAAGCATTTCATGCTTGGCCGAACCTCGAGATAAATCCCTATGTCTATGTGCTCTGATCTGTGATGTGTGCTGTTTCTCTATCTTATTTGTTGTTTATACTTGCACTTCAATACTTATATGTGGTACAAGCTATCTTCGAAGTGCAGGGTATCCTAAGACAGGAACTTCAATTTTGCTGCAACCTACTCGAAGGGTCTTTCATTCCACTGCAATCCAGCCTTTGGGTAGAGTAAGAATTTCTAGTTATAAAGTGATAATTATTATTTGTCTATTCACTCCCCACTAGGTGACATCCAGACCCTGTTCCCGGGCATAGGAAACTTTCAACTA
Source organism: Zea luxurians (assembly GCA_029449295.1). Taxonomy (NCBI): domain Eukaryota; kingdom Viridiplantae; phylum Streptophyta; class Magnoliopsida; order Poales; family Poaceae; genus Zea; species Zea luxurians. The sequence continues at coordinate 78,478 of JAOPSE010000820.1, read as the reverse complement.
GCAACAGACTCAGAGGCAGTATCAGCAGCCGCAGCAGTACAGTCAGAATAACCAACTAGGAGGAAATCAGTACCAGAGGCAGAACAGTTAGGCACCTTGCCTTCCTGCCCCAGCAGCTAATTAGAACACCCAGATAGCCCAGTGCAAGGAGGAGGCCGAGGATGTTTCTATTATGGAGAGCAAGGCCACTGGGTGATGCAGTGTCCGAAGAAGATGGCTCAACAACAGTCAACTCCTAATGCTCCAGCAAGACATAATGCACCTCAGTAGGAAGGAAGCAACCGTGGCTAGCCGCGTACCCAATATGGAAAGATGAACCACCTGGAGGCCGACACAGTTCAAGAGACCCCAGGAGTGGCACTAAGTACGTTCTCAGTTGAATCTCATTTTGCAAATGTGTTGTTTCATACTGGAGCCACACATTCTTTTGTAAATGCATACCAGTAGCACCCATGTTCCCACCTATGAGGGTTAGTTTAGTTGGTGGGAGGACCGAAATAGACAAATTTTGTCCAAATGCAAGAGTCGAAATATGGGGAATACAATTTGCCACTGATCTGGTAGTAATGGGTACTCATGATGTACACATAGATGTCATCCTAGTGATGAATTGGTTGACGAAGTACCAAGCAGGCCTTAGCTGTGATAAGAGGACTATGAGGTTGGTGTCCTTATAAAGAGAAGATGTATTGCTGGAGCTGATCTTGTCTGAACTAAGGAAGGGAAATTATCATCAGATATTCGTCGATAGTAAAAAAGTCAATCTACTTGAAGTTGTCATAGTAGTATCAGAATTCCCAGATGTGTTTGAAAGGGAAATGTGCCCTTGGGCCATTTCTATAAGATTTTGGTGATTAAGTGCTCCACACAAATGCTTTGAGTGATATTTGTGCCAAAGACTCAAGAAGTGCAAATCAAGATTAAAGGTATGTTTCTAGACTTAGTACATTATTTTGAAGACTAATGTATTATGTCTAAGTGCTAGAAACAGGAGAAATCGTTTTGGAGAAAAGTTGGCTATGTACAGCCAAAAGATTGCTCGGTCTGGATGCACCGGACTATCCGGTGGTGCACCGGACAGTGTCCGGTGTGCCAGGACCAGTCCCGATGAACAGCCTACTCTCGGGTCTCGACGGCAGCGTACGGCTATAAATCACCGGACTGTCCAGTGAGTCGTCTGCGGCGAAGTCGCCGCTCTCGGGAAACAGTCAACAGCATATGGCTAAAAATCACCGGACTGTCCGGTGAGCCAACGGTCAGCCAAGCCAACGGTCGGCCGTGCAATCCGCGCGTGACGCGTGGTCGAGCCAACGGTCGGATGGGGGCACCAGACTGTCCGGTGTGCACCGGACAGTGTCCGATGCGCCAACGGCTCCAAATCTTCAACGGTCGGCTGCGCCAATTTAGGAAAGCAATCTGCACCGGATAGTGAACAATGGATGTCCTGTGGTGCACCAGACTGTCCGATGCGCCACCCGACAGAAGGCAAGAATTGCCTTCCCAGATTGCTTCCAACAGCTCCTAGCTGCCTTGGGGCTATAAAAGAGACCCCTAGGCGCATGGAGGAGCACACCAAGCATTCTCTGATCATCTCTAAGCACCAAGACTTCATTCTAGCGCATTTCATTCGTTGTGATAGCAATTTGAGCTCCTCTTGAGTTGAGAACTCCGTGTGTGAACTTAGAGCTCAAGTTGTGACTTGTGTGCGTGTTTGTGTTCGTGCTTTGAGTCTTGTGTGTGTTGCTTTTCCCTCCCTTACATCCGTGCTTCTTTGTGATCATCATTTGTAAGGGCGAGAGGCTCCAAGTTGTGGAGATTCCTCGCAAATGGGATATAGTGAAAGAAAGAAAAACACCGTGGTATTCAAGTTGATCATTTGATCACTTGAAAGGGGTTGAGTGCAACCCTCGTCCATTGGGACGCCACAACGTGGAGGTAGACAAGTGTTGTACTTGTCGAACCACGGGATAACTCGCGTGTCTCTTGTGATTGCTTTTTGTGTGATTGTTGTGATTCGCAAGAGCTCGCTTTATAGTCACTTGGTATTATCTCTCTAACACTTAACCAAGTTTTGTGGCTATAAGTTTTAAGTTTTTACAGGATCACCTATTCACCCCCCTCTAGGTGCTCTCAATTGGTATCAAAGCCGTTCTCTTCACGAAAGGAACTAATCGCCCGAAGAGATGGATCCTAAGGGAAAGGGGATGGTGGTCAACGATAAGGAGAAGGAATCCATCTTCAACGAGCCAAGAGACGATAAGCCCACTGACTCTGGCTCGAGTCACAAGAAGAAGGACGGGAAGAAGAAGAGGCGCATCAAGAAGATAGTCTACTACGACAGCGACAAGTCCTCTTCTTCCCAAAGAGATGACGACTACGACGAGAAAAAGAAACCAATCAACTCAAACTTTTCTTTTGATTATTCTCGTATTCCATTTAACTCCAATGCTCATTTACTTTCAATTCCACTAGGGAAACCTCCGCACTTTGATGGAGAGGACTACGGATTTTGGAGTCACAAAATGCGTAGCCATTTGTTCTCTCTTCATCCAAGTATATGGGAGATAGTAGAAAATGGAATGAATTTTGATAGTACGGATAATCCCATGTTTATCAATGAATAAATTCATAAAAATGCACAAGCTACCACTATTCTATTAGCATCCTTGTGCAGGGAAGAATACCATAAGGTGAGCGGCTTGGATAATGCCAAGCAGATTTGGGACACCCTCAAGATCTCGCATGAGGGGAACAACGTCACTATGATCACCAAGATGGAGTTGGTGGAGGGCGAACTAGGAAGGTTCGCAATGATCAGGGGGGAGGAGCCAACCCAAACGTACAACAGGCTCATGACCCTGGTCAACAAAATCAGGAGCTATGGAAGCACGAGATGGACGGACCACGACGTCGTCCGGCTTATGCTAAGGTCCTTCACTGTCCTTGATCCTCATCTTGTAAACTCTATTCATGAAAATCCTAGGTACACCAAGATGACGCCTGAGGAAATACTCGGAAAGTTTGTAAGCGGGCAAATGATGATCAAGGAGGCAAGATATGTTGATGAGGGTTAAATGGCCCAATGCCAATCCACGAGCCTCAAACGGTTGCTCTCAAAGCAACAAGAAGCAGGGAGGCACTACCTAGCAAGGTGGCGCAAGTTCAGGTGGTCGGACTAAATGAGGATGAAATGGCCCTCATTATCAAGCGTTTCAAGACGACGCTTAAAGGAAGAAAGGAGCATCCAAACAAGAGCAAAGCAAAGGGAAAATGCTCCTGCTTTAAATATGGTAAGTATGGTCATTTTATAGCCAACTGTCCCGACAATACTAATGACCAGGAACAAGAGAAAAGCGGGAAGAGGGAAAAGAAGAAGGCCTACAAGAAGGCGAAGGGAGAGGCGCACCTCGGCAAAGAGTGGGACTCGGATTGTTCTTCGTCCGATTCGACGACGAAGGACTCGCCGCCACGGCCTTCAACAAATTGTCACTCTTCCCCAACGAGCGCCACACTTGCCTAATAGCAAAGGAGAAGAAGGTAAACGCTCGAGAAACTCCCAAGTAATCTACTTCTAGTGATGAGGACTCTAGTGATGATGAAGTAGACTACACTAGCTTGTTCAAAGGATTAGATAGAGCTAAGGTAGAAAAGATTAATGAGCTGATTGATGCATTGAATGAAAAAGATAGACTGCTAGAGAGGCAAGATGACATCTTGTATGAGGAACATGACAAATTTGTTAGTGTTCAAAAGTCTCTTGCCTTAGAGATTAAAAGGAATGAATTACTATCTTCTGAATTATCTATTTGCAATGAATCTATTTCTAGCTTGAAGATTTTGAATGATGATTTAAATGCTAAGCTAGAGGTAGTTAATAAATCTAGTCCTTGTGTAGATCATGTTGTAATTTGCAATAGATGCAAGGATTTTAATGTTGATGCTTGTGATGAACATTTAATTTCTTTTCTAAATTAAATGATGAAGTAGCAAGTCTTAATGCTCAACTTAAGACTTGCAAAAGTGATTTTGATAAACTAAAATTTGCTAGGGATGCCTACACTGTTGGTAGACACCCCTCAATTAAGGATGGGCTTGGCTTTAAGAGGGAAGCCAAGAACTTAACAAGCCAAAGGGCTCCCATTTTCAACAAGGAAAAAGGGAAGGCTCCTATGGCTAGTAGTAGTCAAAAGAATCATGCATTTATTTATGATAGAAAATTTTCTAGGAATGCTCATCATAATAGGAGTTTTAATACTTATGATTCACATGCCATGTTTGGTTCAAGTTCTTCCTTTGTGCATGGTAGAAATATGCCTAGGAACAATGTTGCTCATCATGTACCTAAGAAAATGCAAAATAAATCTGCTACTGTTTTTCATGCCTACAACACTGATTTTGTACTTTCATGTAAAAATAAGAAAGTGGTTGCTAGGAAATTGGGGGCAAAATGCAAGGGAGATAAAACTTGCATTTGGGTCCCTAAGGCTATTGTTACTAACCTTGTAGGACCCAACAAGAGTTGGGTACCTAAAACCCAAGCCTAATTTGCCTTACAGGTTTATGCATCCGGGGGCTCAAGCTGGATTATCGACAGTGGATGCACAGACCACATGACGGGGGAGAAGAAGATGTTCACCTCCTACGTCAAGAACAAAGATTCCCAAGACTCAATCATATTTGGTGACGGGAATCAAGGCAAGGTTAAAGGACTAGGAAAGATAGCTATTTCATCCGAGCATTCCATATCTAATGTGTTTTTAGTTGAATCGCTCGAGTATAACTTGTTGTCTGTTAGTCAATTATGTAATATGGGTTACAATTGCTTATTTACCAATGTAGATGTGTCTGTCTTTAGAAGGAGTGATGGTTCATTAGCTTTTAAGGGTGTACTAGACGGCAAACTCTATTTAGTTGATTTTTCAAAGGAGGAGGCCGGTCTAGATGCATGCTTAATTGCTAAGACTAGCATGGGCTGGCTGTGGCATCGCCGTCTAGCACATGTTGGGATGAAGAACCTTCACGAACTTCTGAAGGGAGAACATGTGTTAGGTCTAACAAATGTGTTTTTCGAAAAAGATAGACCTTGTGCAGCTTGTCAAGCAGGTAAACAGGTGGGAAGCGCTCATCACAACAAGAATGTGATGACTACATCAAGACCTCTGGAGCTACTGCATATGGACATCTTCGGACCCGTCGCCTACCTTAGCATCGGGGGAAGTAAGTATGGTCTTGTTGTTGTTGATGATTTTTCCCGCTTCACTTGGGTATTCTTTTTGTAGGATAAATCATAAACCCAAGGGACCCTCAAGCACTTTCTAAGGAGAGCTCAAAATGAATTTGAGCTCAAGGTGAAAAATATTAGAAGCGACAACGGGTCCGAGTTCAAGAATCTTCAAGTAGAGGAGTACCTTGAGGAGGAAGGAATCAAGCACGAGTTCTCCGCTCCCTACACACCACAGCAAAATGGTGTGGTAGAGAGGAAGAACAGGACACTTATAGACATGGCGAGGACGATGCTTGGAGAATTCAAGACGCCCGAGCGGTTTTGGTTGGAAGCTGTGAACACAGCTTGCCACACCATAAACCGGGTCTACCTTCATCACCTCCTCAAGAAGACGTCGTACGAACTTCTAACCGGTAACAAACCCAACGTTTCATATTTTCGAGTTTTTGGGAGTAAATGCTACATTCTAGTGAAGAAAGGTAGGAATTCAAAATTTGCTCCCAAAGCTGTAGAAGGGTTTTTGTTAGGTTATGACTCAAATACAAAGGTGTATAGAGTCTTCAACAAATCATCGGGTTTGGTTGAAGTCTCTAGCGACGTTGTATTTGATGAGACTAATGGCTCTCCAAGAGAGCAAGTTGATCTTGATGATGTAGATGAGGATGATGTTCCAACGGACGCAATTCGCACCATGGCGATTGGAGCTGTGCGACCACAGGAACACAAGGAGTAAGATCAACCTTCTTCCTCAACGATGGTGCACCCCCAACTCAAGATGATGAACAGGTTCCTCAAGAGGAGGCGTGTGATCAAGGGGGAGCACAAGAAGACCAAGTTGAGGAGGAAGAAGTACCACGGGCCCCTCCAACTCAAGTTCGAGCAACGATTCAAAGGAATCATCCCGTCGACCAGATTTTGGGTGACATAAGCAAGGGAGTAACCACTCGCTCTAGATTAGCTAATTTTTGTGAGCATTACTCTTTTGTCTCCTCTATTGAGCCTTTCAGGGTAGAGGAGGCCTTGCTAGATCCGGACTGGGTGTTGGCCATGCTGGAAGAGCTCAACAACTTCAAGCGAAATGAAGTTTGGACACTGGTGCCACGTCCCAAGCAAAACGTTGTGGGAACCAAGTGGGTGTTTCGCAACAAACAGGACGAGCATGGGGTGGTGACAAGGAACAAGGCTCGACTTGTGGCAAAAGGTTATGCCCAAGTCGCAGGTTTGGACTTTGAGGATACTTTTGCTCCTGTGGTTAGGCTAGAGTCGATTCATATTTTGTTAGCCTATGCCGCTCACCATTCTTTCAGGTTGTTCCAAATGGACGTGAAGAGCGCTTTCCTCAACGGGCCAATCAAGGAGGAGGTGTACGTGGAACAACCCCCTGGCTTTGAGGATGAACGGTACCCCAACCACGTGTGTAAGCTCTCTAAGGCACTCTATGGACTTAAGCAAGCCCCAAGAGCATGGTATGAATGCCTTAGAGACTTTCTAATTGCTAATGCTTTCAAGGTTGGGAAAGCCGATCCAACTCTTTTCACTAAGACTTGTGATGGCGATCTATTTGTGTGCCAAATTTATGTCGATGACATAATATTTGGTTCTACTAACCAAAAGTCTTGTGAAGAGTTTAGCAGGGTGATGACACAGAAATTCGAGATGTCGATGATGGGCGAGTTGAACTACTTCCTTGGATTCCAAGTGAAGCAACTCAAGGATGGCACCTTCATCTCTCAAACAAAGTACACGCAAGACTTGCTCAAGCGGTTTGGGATGAAGGACGCCAAGCCCGCAAAGACTCCCATGGGAACCGATGGACATGTCGACCTCAACAAAGGAGGTAAGTCCGTTGATCAAAAGGCATACCGGTCTATGATAGGGTCTTTACTTTATTTATGTGCTAGTAGACCGGATATTATGCTTAGCGTTTGCATGTGTGCTAGATTTCAATCCGACCCAAGGGAGTGTCACCTTGTGGCCGTTAAGCGAATCCTTAGATATTTAGTTGCTTTGCCTTGCTTCGGGATCTGGTATCCAAAGGGGTCTACCTTTGACTTAATTGGATATTCAGACTCCGATTATGTTGGATGTAAGGTCGATAGGAAGAGTACATCAGGGACGTGCCAATTCCTAGGAAGATCCCTGGTGTCTTGGAGTTTTAAGAAACAAACTTCCGTTGCCCTATCCACCGCTGAGGCCGAGTATGTTGCCGCAGGACAGTGTCGCGCGCAACTACTTTGGATGAGGCAAACCCTCTGGGACTTTGGCTACAATCTGAGCAAAGCCCCACTCCTATGTGACAATGAGAGTGCTATCCGCATGGCGGACAATCCTGTTGAACACAGCCGCACAAAGCACATAGACATCCGGCATCACTTTTTGAGAGACCACCAGCAAAACAGAGATATCAAAGTGTTTTATGTTAGCACCGAGAACCAGCTAGCCGATATCTTTTCCAAGCCTTTAGATGAGAAGACCTTTTGCAGGCTGCATAGTGAGCTAAATTTCTTAGATTCGCGTAACTTGGATTGATATAGAGCATACATGTGTTTTATGCCTTTGATCATGTTCCATCATGCATTTTATTGCTTATTTATGGTGCTAAAGTTGTGCAAGGGATCCCCGGACCTCACAAGTCCATGTGTAAATGATGCACATACTTAGGGGGAGAAATGCTACAACTTGACCCTTTGAGACTAACCGTGTGCTTGAGTTTTCTTAATTTAGTCTCAAAGGTGGATTGAAAGGGAAAAGGTGAACTTGGACCATGCAAGACTTCCACTGCACTCCGATGAGGGGGTAATTTACTCCAAGTTCATCTCCGTGCTCTTATTGCCTTTTTGCTCTTAATTGAAGATTTTTGGTGAGGCAATAGGGTTCAAGGGCCAAAAATGATCCCATTTTGGTGCTTGATGCCAAAGGGGGAGAAATTAAGGCCAAAGCAAGAAATGGGTCAGCTACCACTTGAGAATTTTGAAAATAGTAGAGTTAGAGTTTTTGTTTTGTCAAAATACTCTTATTGTCTCTTATTGTCAAAAGTTGGTCTCTTGTGGGGAGAATGTTTGATTATGGGAAAAGGGGGAGTTCTTGAATCTTTGATCAATTTCTCTTGGAATACCTCTCTCTATGCCTCAACAAGTGAATTTGACTTAGAGATAGGAAATTGAGTTTGATTTTGAAAACAAACCAAGTGGTGGCAAAGAATGATCCAAATATGCCAAATTTGAATCAAAAACAATTCTTGTTCTTAATTGCATTGATGTTGCACTTCTTTTAGTTGCTTTTTGTTGTGTTGGCATAAATCACCAAAAAGGGGGAGATTGAAAGGGAAATGTGCCCTTGGGCCATTTCTATAAGATTTTGGTGATTAAGTGTTCCACACAAATGCTTTGAGTGATATTTGTGCCAAAGACTCAAGAAGTGCAAATCAAGATTAAAGGTATGTTTCTAGACTTAGTACATTGTTTTGAAGACTAATGTATTATGACTAAGTGCTAGAAACAGGAGAAATCGTTTTGGAGAAAAGTTGGCTATGTACAGCCAAAAGACTGCTCGGTCTGGGTGCACCGGACAGTGTCCAGTGTGCCAGGACCAGTCTCGATGAACAGCCTACTCTCGGGTCTCGATGGCGACGTACGGCTATAAATCACTGGACTGTCCGGTGGTGCACCGGACTGTCCGGTGAGTCGTCTGCGGCGAAGTCGCCGCTCTCGGGAAACAGTCAACAACGTATGGCTAAAAATCACCGGACTGTCCGGTGGTGCACCGGACTGTCCGGTGAGCCAACGGTTGGCCGAGCCAACGGTTGGCCGCGTAATCCGCGCGTGATGCGTGGCCGAGCCAACGGTCGGATGGGGGCACCGGACTGTCCAGTGCACCAACGGCTCCAAATCTTCAACGGTCGGCTGCGCCAATTTAGGAAAGCAATCTGCACCGGACAGTGAACAGTGGATGTCCGGTGGTGCACTGGATTGTCTGGTGCGCCACCCGACAGAAGGCAAGAATTGCCTTCCCAGATTGCTTCCAACGGCTCCTAGCTGCCTTGGGGCTATAAAAGGGACCCCTAGGCGCATGGAGGAGCACACCAAGCATTATTTGATCATCTCTAAGCACCAAGACTTCATTCTAGCGCATTTCATTCGTTGTGATAGCAATTTGAGCTCCTCTTGAGTTGAGAACTCCGTGTGTGAACTTAGAGCTCAAGTTGTGACTTGTGTGCGTGTTTGTGTTCGTGCTTTGAGTCTTGTGTGTGTTGCTTTTCCCTCCCTTACATCCGTGCTTCTTTGTGATCATCATTTGTAAGGGCGAGAGGCTCCAAGTTGTGGAGATTCCTCGCAAACGGGATATAGTGAAAGAAAGAAAAACACCATGGTATTCAAGTTGATCATTGGATCACTTGAAAGGGGTTGAGTGCAACCCTCGTCCATTGGGAAGCCACAACATGGAGGTAGACAAGTGTTGTACTTGTCGAACCACGGGATAACTCACATGTCTCTTGTGATTGCTTTTTGTGTGATTGTTGTGATTCGCAAGAGCTCGCTTTATAGTCACTTGGTATTATCTCTCTAACACTTAACCAAGTTTTGTGGCTATAAGTTTTAAGTTTTTACAGGATCACCTATTCAGCCCCCCTCTAGGTGCTCTCAGTGTTTCCCAAGTAGTTACTAGGCATGCCACCTGAGAGAAAAGTTGAATTTACCATAGAGCTTATCCTAGGCACTGTCCCCATTTCTAAAAAGGCATACAGAGTGTCCGGACCAGAATTGGTGGAACCCAAGAAGCAGATAGAAGAGTTATTGGAGAAGGGTTACATTAGACCTAGCACCTCGCCTTGGGCCGCTCCAGTGTTGTTTGTAGAGAAGAAGGATGATACGAAGAGGATGTGCATAGATTACAGAGCTCTAAATGAAGTCACAATCAAGAACAAGTACCCTCTGCCCAGAATAGAAGATCTATTTGACCAGCTGAGAGGAGCTAGTGTGTTCTCGAAGATAGATCTAAGGTTAGATTACCATTAGCTCAGGATCCGACCTTCTGATGTACCAAAGACAACATTTACCACCAAGTATGGGTTGTATGAGTTCACAGTGATGTCATTTGGTCTGACAAATGTGCCAGCTTTCTTCATGTACCTGATGAACAATGTGTTCATGGATTACCTAGATAAGTTTGTGATGTTGTTCATTGATAATATTCTCATATATTCTCAGAGTGAGGAGGAGCATGTGGATCACTTGAGAAAGGTGTTGCAAAGGCTACGAGAGCACAAGTTGTATGCCAAGCTAAGCGTGAGTTCTAGATTCATGAAGTCCTATTCTTGGGTCACATCATAAACATAGATGGATTAGCTGTGGATCCAAAGAAGGTAGCAGACATTTTGAACTAGAAAGCACCAAAAGATGTTCGTGGAATAAAAAATTTCATTGGAATGGCCGGATACTATCGTGCGTGTGCTATGCGCATGATGACGTGCCGTTTCACGCGTTGCGTATTTCGTCTCGCACTGTTAATTCATCTACCTTAGAGTCACTAATATTATTTAAATTGCTCATCTAAATAAAGGCTGTTAGCGTAGTAGATTAATTAAAACTAGGCGATAGCTCTAGATGCATTTAAAAATGTCGAATAACATGAGTATGTCGAATTAAATGTTCCATTTCATATCTGTACAACGTAGATGCAATGACTTTTCAATCGTAGCTTCGATCTCAGCGTTTCTTTTTATCGTTTGACCGTAGAAGCGAGCGCTATTTTGTATGGCACATCTTTTTCTCTTGTATGGTGTATTGTTCCTTTCTGTTTCAAGAATGTTGAATGTGTGTTTGCACTCGCTTAGATAACGTTTCGTCCGTGGAGTCCGAGGAAGTTGCAGGAGAAGCCACTGAGCAGCAGCAGTTTGGTGATAGCAAGTGTCCTCTAACCTATTATGTCCTATTTACTTTATAATTTACTGTCTCGCATACTATGATTAACCTAAGGATTGACTAGCTTTCTATTTATTCTATCCTTGATTACCTTTTTGGGTCAGATTATTATAATCTGCTACATGCTAGTGCTTTACCCTAATCAATGAACATGATGAGAATTACTTTATGATACTAAGATTCATTATGATTTTGATTATGAACTTGTGGCATTTAGGGGGCTCGGGCTGTTTCCTGAGTACCTCTCCGTAAGGACCTGTTTGTTGAGAGACCACTTGGGACAACAGTACTACCATGAGGGCGGAATGGGACGCCCTTAGCTGATTAATTGGAGGAACCTGGGGGTGTAGTTTGCTTCGTCGTTGTGCCATCAATAGGGGCTAGGGCATAGTGCTTGCTCTGCTAAGGGTGGGTGTTGAGGTTCATTCGATTTGGTTTTGTTAGTCACCCACCTTAGGGAGGAATACTGTGTTTATACGACTAGCGAAACCTAAGGGGTGGCTACACACCAGGAGAATCTTTGTAAAGGCTACGTAGTGAGTCCCTAGCCACTCACCTCGGTAGTGAAGATCAGGTCTCGCAAACCTAGGCTGGAAAGGGATCACGACTCGTGGGTATAGTGTGCAACCTCTGCAGAGAGTTAGGAACTGGTATATCAGTCGTGCTCATGGTTAAGAGTCCTCTTTGATTAGAGATACTTTGGATTCATTTATGTTGATGGTTTAATGATGATGACTATACCTATGATATTTGGTACTTTCCTCTTGGAGGAAGTGTTTTCTTTTGGGAATATCAACTTGGGTTTAATGATAAAACTTGGCTTCCACTAATGACAAACATCTGACCAACTAAAAGCAACTGCTTTGAGCTTAATCCCACATACAGCTAGTCCACTTCAACCAAACGGGACATTTGCTGAGTATGTTGATGTGTACTCACCCTTGCTTAAACACCAAACACCGGGTTGTCCCTATTGCAACCATTGCTTAGGAGAAGATGAAGGAAATGTGGAGGATTTTTAGGAGTTTGAAGACTTCGCGGAATTTTAAAATAGACTAGTGGCAAACCACTAGTCAGCTGACTGTGAAGGCCTTATCTTACTACGTTTCGTTCAGCACTTTGATTTATGTTTAAGTTTATGACTATGTTGATGTTTTGGACATCATGATGTAATAAAGTAATACTTATCTCTGCTATTATTTGAGCATTGTGTGATGATGTCCAATTATGTAATCTTTGTGTACGTGAATTTCTGATCCTGACACATACATGGTTCGCATTCGGTTTACCTTCCAAAACCGGGTGTGATAGGTATGCACCACCTTGTGTGCGTCGGACTCCCCACGAGGCTTCGCAAGGTGGTATGGTGTCCACATGTTCCGTTGTGAATGTCGTCCAGAAGCTTCTTCTCCTGCTCGATCGAGATGCATCGTTCCAGTATTCCTATGTGCCCCCTTTTTGTATAGGTCTTCGCTATTGAGAACAAAGGACTTGGCTCATTGATGGATCCTTTGCGCCTCTGTCTCATTCTTGGGGATCTAGCAATTGGTCAGGTAGTCACGATACGGTGTTCTCCAATCGTGTGCGAGATCTACCTCGCCTTCTAGGACAACCATGGATGTGTAGGTCAGCGGGCTGGTACCCAAAGATTGGTTGTTTTCTCAACGGGTTTCATCATAACAGGCGGTCGGCTCGAAGAGGTTGCTAACCAAAACCTAGGAGGGATGGTCACCCATCCAGACCCCATCTTCTCGAGGGCATCCACTACTTTGTTATCTCGTGGGAGAACATGGTTTAGCTCAAGGCCATCAAACTTGTCCTCAAGTCGTCGTACCTCCCTTAAGTACGCTGCCATCCTAGGATCTCGACATTTTGAATCCTTCATCGCTTGCCCCACGACAAACTAGGACTCTCACTAGACATTGAGGCATTGGATGCCCAACTCAACAACGATGCATTGGTCATTTACAAGGGCCTCATATTCCATGACGTTGTTGGAGGCTTGGAAGTGGATCGAATGGCATATCACAGATGATCTCCCATATGCAACATAGAGATGAGGCCACCGTCAGCCCCCTCCATTAGTGAGCCATCTAAGTACATTACTCAATATTTCCCCTTTGCTAGTGTGGGTTCCGTTTGGGTTTCGGTCCATTCTGCAACGAAGTCAGCGAGGACTTGTGACTTGATCGCTGTCTTTGGGAAATAGGAGACCTCATATCCCATCAACTCGATGGCCCATTTGGTGATCCTCGCAACGGTCTCTAGGTTATTGATCACCTCCCCCAGGGGGCGTTGTTTCGTTTAGTAATGAGAATGACGTACATGAGCTTTTGTACCTAGGGATAGTGAGTCTTCACGCTTGTTTGGACCTCACTTATGAAGTAGATAGGACGTTGGAGAGGATGTATGCATCCTTCCTCTTGTCTTTGGACCACGAGCACCGAGCTAACCACCTGGGCAGTCACCGCTATGTTAAGCATGAGCAGCTCTATGTCTTCTGGAGGGACCAAAATGGGAGCCCTAGTCAGGAGGTTTTTGAGGTAGTCAAGAGCCTCTTGTGCCTCTGTCGTCCTCTCGAAATGGTCGACCTTTCACATCAACTTATAGAGTGGAAGTCCATGCTCCCTGAGACACAAAATGAAGCTGCCGAGGGAGGCCAGGCACCCCATGACCCATTGCACCCCCTTAAGGTCACTTATCGATCTGATGTTCGTGATGGTAGCGATCTTTTTAGAGTTTCCCTCAATCCCCCGCTTAGAAACTAAGAAACCCAACAACATGCCCCCTGGAATGCCAAAAACGCATTTCTTGGGGTTCAGCTTGATGTTGTTAGCTATCAGCCTGTCGAACGCCAACCCGAGATCGAACACATGGCCTTCGGATTACCGAGTTTTGACCATGATGTCATCAATGTACACTTGCAAAAGGTGTGGTCACATAATAGTACGAGCCGAAAGGTGTGATGAAAGAGGTGGTTAGCTGCTCGAATTCCTTCACCGTGATTTTATGTGATAGCCTGAGTAGGCGTCGAGGAAGCTCAACACCTCACACCCTGAGGTGGAATCAACGACCTGGTCGATATGCGGCAAGGGAAACAGATCTTTTGAGCATGCCTTGTTTAGGCTGGTGTAATCAACACACATCCTCCATTTCCTGCTATTTTTTTGTACTAATACCAGGTTGGCTAACCACTCAGGGTGGTGTATTTCCCTAATGAACTCAGTAGCCAGGAGCTTGCCAACCTCTTCCCCTATGGCTCTGTGCTTCTCATCATCAAAGCGACGTAGCCGTTGCTTTATGGATTGAAAGGGAAATATGCCCTTGATCCATTTCTAGTTGTTTTGGTTATTAAATGCTCAACACATTACTATGAACTAACACTCCTCATATGAGCATGACCATAGGTGTTTGTAATGCAAATTGAGGAAAATAAAAAAAAACACCTTTGGGCTTGATAATGAACATACTGCAAACCTCTATGGATCAAAATGATAAAGGCATGTTTTGAGTACTTAGTCAATTACTTTTGGTGTTAATCATGTTTTTCTAAGTGCTACGGACCATATGAAGTTGAGCCAGAAAGAGCAAAAGAAAGTTGGCACGAAAAGAAGGAACATAGGCTGGTCTAGGCTGCATCGGACCGGTGCCACCCACCAGATAGTCTGGTGTGCACCAGACAGTCCATTGTCTATATGACCAAACTATCGGCTCTAGTGTCTATATGACCGAACTGCTTGACCAGGACCCGCTAGCTATAATTCACCGGATAGTCCATGCGGAGTGCCAAACAATCTGGTGTGAAATCAGCCAATGGCTATCAGCCACGTCAGCCAGCAGCCAACAGTTAGATGGAGCACCGAACAGTCTGGTGCCCATATGAGATGGAAAGTGACCAATCACGGATCTTTTGACCATTGTACTATGTAGTGTCTGGTGCACCTACAGACAAGGAAGGCTGGGAGCTTCCAAATGAAGCTCCAACGGCTCCTAGGTCCCTTGGGGCTATAAAAGGACCCCCTGGGCACCTTGGTGCTATACCTAAGCATACTTTGATCACACTACAACTCCAAAACTCTACGTCCATGCTTTTGATTTGTTAGAGATAGATTTGAGCGCATTCTTGAGCTGTGACTCTGTCGTTTTGATTCATGCGCTCTCATCTTTTCTTGTGTGCGTGCTGTTGCTACGTTGTGCTCTTGTGTGCAAATTTTATTCCCTCCCTTACTCTTGTTTTGATTTTGATAATTTGTGTAAGGCGTGAGAGACTCCAATTTGTGGAGATTCCTCACAATGGTATATTGATATAAGGAAGACAACCGTGTCACTCAAGTTTGATCTTTGGATCACTTGATAGGGGTTTAGTGCAACCCTTGACCAAAGGAGGTCACCACAACGTGGAGTAGGCATTGGTCGAACCACAGTAAAATTTGTTATATCTCTTGTCCATTTTACTTATTGCGATTACTGTCTTCTTGAGTTCTCATACTCATTTGTAATATTGCTCCTAAGTTTAATACTCATCTTAAAAGAGAAATCAAGTGAAGTGTTCTCTTTTATTCTCTCTTCTCATCCTAACTTGGTTTTAATTTTCACCAACACATTTTATAAACCAAGTTTGCGTTGTTAGAGTGCAGGATCACCTATTCACCACCGCTCTAGGTGCTCTCATGGGTTTGGACCCAGGCTTGACCCACATAGAGTGCTCGGTGACATCCCTTGGGATTTCTCTCATGTGAGATGGTTTCCACGCGAAAATGTCCTTTTTCATGTGTTGGAAGTTGACAAGCACGCTTTCCAATTTAGGAGGGTTGTTAGCCTTGATGTGTACAATTTTCCTGTCGGCACTCCCAGGATCCAAGGGTACTTCCTTCGTATCATCCACTGACTTGAAGGTCGTGCCTGCCTTCTTCCCGCTAGGTGCTTGTTTGTCTACAACTTGGAGTATCTCCAACATCTCCTGGCCAATAATAGCTCCCTCGGTCAGGTCGTAGCATTTGACTTTGCACTCGTATGTGTGTTGCATCGTGGTTCCCATGGTGATAGTGTCTGTCGGTCCCGACATTTTGAGCTTTAGGTAGGTGTAATTGGGGACGACCATAAACGTCGCGTAGCATGATCTTCCAAGGATGGTGTGGTAGGTTCCCTAGAACCCAACTACTTTGAAGCTTAGCGTCTTCGTTCTAAAGTTGGATGGTGTTTCGAAGGTAACGGGCAGGTCGACTCGCCCGAGTAGCGTCACTTGCCTTCCTGGCATGATGCCATGGAAAGGCCCTCTGGTCGGTCTGTGGTAGCCCCGACCAAGGCCCATGGCACCAAATGTGGTGGAGTAGAGGATGCTGAGCCTGCTTCTCCCATCCATTAACACTTCCGACAGTCGCACCGATTCAACTACAGGATACATAATGAGTGGGTATCGCCTGAGTCGGGGGACATGCTCAGGATGATCGAAGCGGTCGAAGGTAGTGGCATGTTCAAACTAGTCGAGGAAAGCTGAGACCGCTAGCCGAACCTGGAACACTCCACGTTGCTTGAGCTTTCAGTGCCTCTTCGATGCGTAGTAGTCGGGTCCACCAAAGATCAGTAAACACCTAGTTTCGTTGGGGAAAACAAGACTTTTCTCTTCCCATCTATTTGCTCTCTAGGGCTCAGGGCCCCTCCCAGACGATGCCTCCTTGGTTAGGAATTTCCTGTGCAGAACATAACTTTTGTAGGCATGCTAGATAGGGTAGCGGTGGTTCGGACATGGAGCCTCTAGCATTTTCTCAAAATGTTGATGGCTTCTTTGGTCAAAGGCAATATCCCTTTCTAGCCCCTTGTGGTTACTAGCATTTCGTCGTGCTGCCTCTTGTGTTTCTTCTTTATTTTCTCGGGCTGTTCGTTGGTGCCTCCATCGACCTCTTTAATGTGTCTAGCCCTCTACTTACAGTGGTCAAAGATTGCCCCCACCGCATCTTCCCCTGATGTGTTACTAGTCACGATATCTAGGAGTTCTTTGTGGTTCACAGGCTTTTATGCTCCAACTTGTGTACCAAAGTTTCACTCGTTGTTCCTGAAAGGAATGCGCTGATAACATCGACATTGGCAAAGTTAATCAGCTCGTTGCACTATCGCGAGAAGCGTTGGATGTAATCCCTCATGTTATCATCTAGCTTCTGCCTGTAGTTATTCTGACCCTAAAAGGAGGAGGTCATGGAATGAATCTCTAACGGGGTCTATCATTCCCACGAACTCAACATGGGTGGGTCTTGCCATGCACCGTCGTCCGTCGTTCTCCTGAGGGTGGCTGGGTTGGGGGCCTCTAAGGCTCCTAGCAATGTTGGCCAAACCCTTTGTCGAGGGGGTTTGAGCTTTCGAGGCCCCAACCAATGTTTCCTCATTGTCAACGATGAAGTCAAGGCTTTCAAAACGGATGGTCGTTCTAGGGGCCCAAACAGTGTTGTGGCCGGCCATCCAGAGCTTGGAGAAGCCAACTGTTGGAGTTCCGAACCAGCTCTGACAAGTAAATTTGTTTGTGCGTGTTCCGAATCCAAATTGTGTGCTTAGTGGCCGCAATACTTATACTAGTTTAGATAGAATGTCCCTACATCTAGTCTTCGGTGGCTTGCGCTACTGGCACCTTGTTGCTCAATGCTCATAGTAAGGGTTACAAGCGGGCAAGAGAGGGAGGATCTCCCAAGTCTCTTATGCGTGGTGAGATCTAAGGACTACGAATGTGGTGTTCTCTACTAAGCCTTGGGGGTTGCGGTGGTGTGTCCTTCGTGTGTCTTCTTTTTTGTTCTCGTCTCGTCTGACCCTTCTTTTATAGACCAAAGGGGGCGGTTATAGGTAGCTTCTTAGGGAAGGAGTTACTTTGCCATAGTGGAATGAAGTGTTCTACCTCTGGTAGAAACATGTCTATCGGTATTTGCCTTTGTCGTCTGCGCTCCTTGGTCGGGCTCATTAAGTCCAGCGCGCATGGGCAGGAAGGGGCTCTGACACCATTTTAACTTTCTATGTGCCACACTGACCCCTAGTCATTGTAGCCTAAGTCTTAGTGCAGCTCGACGTGCTGCGAGCCCCATAAACTACTAGGATACTCAGGCGTAGGGGGGCCATAGGTCATGAGTGGAAGGAGAATTGACTCCCCTGCCACGGCTCGTCGCTAGTGGCAATTAATCCGATTAGTTATTTATGACGGGTCAGTCCAAGGTCAGGTGCAGAATCCACTCGAGTGGCTTCCTCTCGATTTGCCCAATCTCCCGATCTGGCTTCGCCTCAACGACCTAGGCTCGACGCCTCAGGAGTATTCGGGGGTGTGTCCTTCTAAGCTAGAACCTTCCGCCATCCTCCCTCTGACTTTGTGGGTCCTAGGGGCCCGAGGATCTTTTCCTCGACACCTCTTACAAAATTTCTAGTCCTTTTTGGTCCCTATAATGATTTGCAAGTATGAATCAAAGATCTAGTATGAATACACATGATTTTGCTAGAACAAAATAATAAGAATAATTTAAATAACATATATACCGAAAGTAAAAGCCTTATTTTCCATCTTTTTCTTGTCTTCCAAGTACTTCTCTCTGTTCCTTGACCAATTCCCAAGATTGCAACAATGGAACCATTTTTATTTAGAAGAGAGGCCACGCTTGGGCTTTTCATTTGGTTGAGTTCTCGTCTTTAGCCTTGCCCTTGACCCTTGTAAAGCATTTTCTGCTTCATGCTATCCTTATGAACCATCATCACATGATTAGAATTATTTTTAATGTTCTCATCATCTATCTTAAGCATCCCATTCAAATCAGCTAAGGTGTTTTCCATGGTATTCATGTAAAATTTCAAAATGAAAGGCTCGAAGCGTGGGGGAGAGACTAGAGTGTCACATAATCACTTCAGCCATCATTACTTGAACTATGTGCTGGCTCATTGGGATAGGGAATCTCAACATTATACTCCTTTTTCTCTTGCTTGAGAATAATTCTCAAGCTATAGTACCCATCAATAAAGTTTGTTCCAATTATTTTTTATTTATCATGAATTAATCATAAATTAAAACAAGTAGGAAAATTAGGTGTCATAACTACAATAAAATAAAATTTTCAACACTATGTTTACTTTAATCTTTAATTAAAAAATTAACAAACGAACTTCCTACAATATGCCTTGTAGTCATGTTCCCTCTAATGACAAATAGTGGACTGTTGGGGACTTGTTCTCAAATGCTATGAGTTAAGAACAAGGCAACACAAAATGTTAAAGGTTAATGCTCTTCGTCCTTCGAAGCATTATTTCCCTTAGGATATAATGATCTTCAGACGAAGGTCATGAAGGACGTACCTTCATCATCGTAGTGTATGTTAATGAAAGAAGAAGCATATGAAATATAAAAGACAACATGAATAATTGAAAGTGCATTCATTCCTTTTTTGAGTTTTGGTGATTTGGAAAACAACACATTTAAAGGTCTAACAAGTTTGCTAAGTGTTGAACAGGAAATTCAGTATGATGAACATACGTGAATAGTGTATAATGATCAGTGAACAAAGGTTCAACACAAGGTTAAATCCAGTGAGACAATACAAATGGATATAATATGGTCTCTCTATATTGGTTTGAATATATGGGCAAGACCTAAGAAATCACTGCATACATATGATCAGAATAGAGGTTGAAGTGATTAAGAGGATTGGTCAAGCCAAAGTGAATAAGACATGAGGAATCGTGAATTGGCTTGACCATATTACTATCAGTCCATATATGCTTCTATGAGAATCAAACTAAAGCTTGATTAATCTTAACAGTTATATCTAGAAGACATTCAAGCAAGGTTCACAATATTGAAGAAATGATTCTCTCAATGGATGCTCAATAGGATGTGACTCAAGAATGGCTTGATAGGGTGAAGATAGCAAGGAAAGGGCTTCGAGGAACTAAGCGAAGGTGAAGGCCAAGCGACGGCTTGTAGACCGAGGTACCATGGCTAAGGTGAAGAAGAGAGTACTTGCACTAAGTCGATGAACTAATCAGCTATGAAGAGTTACAACATGTTGATGCATTAGTAAGGTGACTTGAAGCCATGATTTGAACTCATATAAGGTGATATGGTACAAGTCACAGGGTTTGATTTGAGTTTGCTTCAAAAGGTGAGACAAAGATGTTTGTGATCCTTATGAAGCAATGCCATGGAGAAATCACACATGAGACACTAATGACTCAAGGAGTTTTCTTAATTAATTTTATTTAACTTGAGTATAGGAATCGTCGTACTATAAAGGGGGATCCAAAAAGAAGGTTGGTGTTTGCCAAAGCTCAAGCCTCTATATTCAAAAGCTATTTTTTTTGAAAAGCAAAAATCTCTTTAAAATTCTTTGGTTGACCTTGATTAGGTTTGAGAAACCTGGAGTGTTCTTGTTGAAAAGCAGCTGGACTTCTTCAACTGCAGCTGAGCTTTTCAGCTGAGCTGAACTTCAGCTGAGCTGAGCTTCTTTAGCTGCAGCTGAGCTTTTTAGCTGAGCTGAACTTCAGCTGAGTTGAGCTTTCTCAACTTCAGCTGAACTCAACTTCAGCTGTGGACCTCTTTGACCATACACCAGCTGAACTTGCCTGCAGGGAGTTGAGCTGGGGTTTTCTCTCCTAAACTCACTGGTCAAGACCGGTTGAACTGGTCGTAAGGGGCAGTTCAGCTGGTCTCTGACCCCTCTGACCTCTGATCTGCAGTCTACCAGTCAGACTGGCAAACAGGTCGCTAGGAGCTGTCAGGGGCGGTTCAACCGGTGTTGGTCAACTTTGACCAGTCTGCGGTCAGTCTGCGCGTCAGTCTGCCAGTCAGACTGGCAGACAGGCTGCCAGGCCTGCCAGGGGCGGTTCAACCGCCCTAGGGGGCGGTTCAACCGGTCTCAGGCAGAAAAATCTGCCCAAACGGCTAGTTTTGAGCTCCACCTATATATACTCACTCCTACCTCTCACCCCACAGTAGTGAGCACGATTTGAACTCCATTTCTAACCCAAGAAACACCTCCCTCTCTCTCACTCACATCTCTTGCCTCTCCCATTTCAAATCTTTGGAGAGAAATCTTTGAGTGAGTTTGAGAGCTGCGGTTTTTGTGCTTCATCTCTAAATCTCTCTTGCTCTTCTTCATTCGAGCTTTGGTACTACATCGAGTTCTTTGTGGATTCATTACTCTTGGAGCTTCTAGCTCCTAGACGACTAGGTGTCTCTTGTGAGTCTCCAAATCTTGTGGAAGACCACAAGAAAGTTTGTATTACCCGCTCGTTCGAGCAAAGATTATTGTGTGGGCTTGACCTTTGTGGTCGGCAAAGGGAGGATTAGGGTTGAAAGAGACCCGGCTCTTTGTGGGCGCCTCAACGAGGAAGTAGGGCACCTTTTGTGGTGTGACCGAACCTCGGGATAAATCTTGTGTATCTTGTGTTCTTGCTTATTGTGTTTGTTTGTGTTCGTCGTTCTCTCACCATCCCGCAAAAGAATTGTTTATATCTTTTTGGTGTGTGGATTTTGAGAAGTGCCCTTCTCAGATCTACTACATTGAACCCTGTGGATCATTTAGAACATCTCATTTCCAAAGTTAACTGGGTGAATTTAAAGATCAATTCAGTTTTACCCAGTTTACTTCTAGTTTTTGTTGAAAAAGTTTTAACTTGCCTATTCACCCCCCCTCTAGGCAACTTTCAATTGGTATCGGAGCCTAATCCTCGTTCTAACGCTTAACCGCGTGAGGAAAAGATCATGTCAGGGGGACTAAGAAACGAAAGTGCTTCTAAGCTTGAAAAAGTTGAGGTTGCCTCGACTTTATCTTTTGGTGCAGATGTTGATCCTAGGGCAATAGATCTTGCCATGAGAATCGCCGAAAGGATGTTCCTCAAAATGAAGGAAGATGAGGCGAAGAACAAGATTGAAGAAGAAGAAAATGATCGATGGAGACCAAACGACAAATCCACCTCTTCACAAGGTTCGTCTTTCAAATCCACTTCTCATATGTGCTTTGTCGCTAATGGGAGTGACAGTGAAAGCGAAAGTGAGGATGAGGAGGAGCAAGAAAGTGATAGTGAAGATGAGGATGATCTTCAACAATTCTTCGCTCAGCTAAGCAAGAAACATCGGATGAGCTTGTTCAAACTCATGAAAAGAGCGGAAGAACAAAAAGAAATGCTTCATAAGCAAGAAGACTTCCTCATTAGAAAAATCAAAGACTTAGAGAAGTTGACCAAAGAGCATGAGAAGCTAAAGTGCTCTCATGATGATTTGGTCCAAAGGGATGAAGACATTTCAATTGAGCAAATTAAAGTTGTTAATCATTCATCATATATTGCTCAATTAGAAAGTAAAAATGCTATGCTCAAGAACACAATAGAAAAGCTAAATATTGAAAATCTAGCTTTGCAAGAAAAACATGATATGCTTGTGCTCTCATAATAAATTTATGGATTCACATATCATGTTAGAAATGGCTCATGAGGTTGTGTTAACTAATTTGAAATCATACCAACCTCACACATGCACATGTACTCAAGTAGAAACTATATTATCATGTGCTAACAAATGTTGCTCTCAAGAAAGCCAATCTTCCATTGAGCTAGAAATTTCAGGAATTAGTGATATTTCTGTCACACAAGAAAATAAAGAGCTCAAGGAAGAAGTTGGAAGGTTAAGAAGGAGCTTAACTCTTTTGAAGGGAAAGTGTCATGCTCAACCTTCTCAAGATAACCGTGATAATATGGTGAAAAAGCTTGAGAAGGGGACAACCGTAGCATGCACAAAACCCCTTCAAAAGAATACCAAGCTTTCCAAGAAGGGCATGAGCAAAATTCATGGTAAGAAAATTAATGCTCATACTATTTGCTCTAACAATGTACCTATGTGCTTCAACAAAGAAAGATCAAAGAGAAGCGATAGAAGGTGCTATGGATGCAAGGAGAAGGGTCATGAAATTGATTCATGCCCCCACATGAAGAATCAAGACCTTGCACGATCAAGAAAGATGACCATCAAGAAAGATGAAAGCAAAAGGCAAATGCATTGCAAGGACAAGCACCGCATTTGCTACAATTGCCGTGAAAAGGTCATCTATTCAAGGTTTGTCCAAAGGGTAAAATTCCTAAGCCTAACTTGTCAATACATTCAGATATGCTTAGCAGACCCAAATTTGACTCTTGTGCTAGAAAGGTGATGAGTTCACCACATTCTAGGACCAAGGCTATTTGGGTGCCTAAGTCCTTATTGGCTAACCTTGATGGACCCATCATGAGATGGGTACCAAAATATACTTAATAAGTTTTTGCAGGTACCTAGAGATGATATGAAGCTTTGGGGTGCTTGAGCAGTTTAACTCAATTCTTATTTCAAGCTATCAATCTTACATTGACTATTCTTTTAAAGATTGGCCCAAAGATGAATTGAGTTGTTATATCACTAACTTCATATTCATCTCTAGCAAGAACTTGTGTTGTAGGGAAAAAGGATTAACCTTTGTGGGAATCAAGCAAAAGACCTACAACTAAGGGATATCCAAAGGATGGTAACAATTAAGTCTTAAGCACATTGTTTTTAATTAGTATATTCCTTTGTATCTTTTGTAGCCACATAGAAAAAAAATAAAGCACTTGAGAATGAACTTAAAAGATTTTACCTTGCCTTGAAAAGATCCAATTATATGGTAGATTGCAAGTTTATATGTGTATATTGTGACAATCTACATGCTTTAAATTGGTTGTATGTATCTTGTGGCATATTTCAAATTAATTATCGTATTATTGCCATGACCTAGACATAAAAAGGATTATCCCATGTTCTTAAATGAATAGAGTGCTAAGTAAGAAATTCAAATTCTTAAAGCACTTACCAAAAGGGGACTTCTCTATATGACTAGAGTTGTGAGACTAATGTTTCTATCTAAGTGTTTATGTAGTATCACAACATAAGAATGTGTTTCTCAAATGGAGTGTGCCATTCAATCTATGCGTACATTTTAAAATTTGAAATGAGGTTTATTGTGGAAAAATTACTTTAAAATTCATTCCAAGCTCAACTGGTTTGACCAGCTGAACTTTCTAGTTCAGCTGGGGAGACCAGCTGAACTTCTGAGTTGAACTTCAGCTCGGCTGGTATTCACCAGGAAACCCCCTGGCTGAAACCGATTGAACCGGTGTCCAGGACCGGTTGAACCGGTCTGGTGCAGTCTGAGCCGCTGGCGCTGGTCAGTCTGACCGTTTGACTGACCGCGTCAGACCCCTTTTTCAGACGCCTTTTCAGACTGCGTCAGTACCTTTTTCAGGCGTCAGGTCACCTTTTGCAGCACTTTTTCAGTCATTTTTTTTGTCGCGTCAGGTCACCTTTTCAGAACGCGTCAATTGCTTTCTCACTTTTTCTGCAGTCACTTTTTCA
Organism: Zea luxurians; assembly: GCA_029449295.1. Taxonomy (NCBI): domain Eukaryota; kingdom Viridiplantae; phylum Streptophyta; class Magnoliopsida; order Poales; family Poaceae; genus Zea; species Zea luxurians. Next base: position 53,958 of record JAOPSE010000820.1, on the reverse strand, counting down.
GACGCTGCTTTTTCATTTTTTTTCAGACGCGTCAGTCACTTTTCAGCTTTATTTTTGCAGACTTTTACTGTTTCATTTGGTATGTGACCAATAGTAGTTCCTTTCAAGTGACATTCTTTCAATTGGTAATAATCTATTTTATAAAAAAATGTCAATATGAAAGTTAAATTCTTTTTGGCTTAAATTTGTAAATTGGTGCATATTATTAATTCACTCATCCATGTGCATTAATTTTAAAGGAATTTAATTTAAGCCTTTATGTCTCATAAATGATGGTTTGTTTGCCATTCATATATAGATATCATCATTCATTAAATACTTCCTTAGACTACTAATACCTCTTTTCAAAGTGTTTTATCAACTAGTTTTAAAAGGAAAAAGAGATAACAAAGAAGGAAGTCTCCACAAATGATGAAAAGAAGAATACTAAGGTGACACCACCACAGATAGTAAGATTTGTCAAATTGGTATAACAAATGGTACGTTCTATATGGTGGTAAGTATTCTTAGGCATAAGTTAATTCATTGCAAATTTATCATGCCTTGAACAATATATGTAATGTACTCCTCATGAGACTCTTAACTGAATTGAAAGTGCATTTGGCAAGTAATCCAAATACTTCATGCACATATCTGGGGGAGCACATTATATATCTTGTGCCATAGAGAATAAGTTTCCCTTGAGTAAGCTATACTAAGACAATCCAAAATGGTAAATTTGTATCTCATTCATATGGATTGTAATCTTTGTTTTATAAATAGCTACTTGTTGGGGACTTGTTCTCAAATGCTAAGAATTAAGAACAAGGCAACATAAAAAGTGTTAAATGTTAAATTCCTTCGTCCTTATAAACATTATGTCCCTTCGGATATAACGGATTGTGGACGAAGGTTACAAAGGAAAAGACATTTGTAAGATTAATAGATGATAAAGAAGAAGAACACATATATAAAACACGAGTAATGGTATGAGTATTATCATCAACTTAACTTTATTAAGAAACAAATTATAAATGTACCTTCAGATTGGTGGAAAGTAAAGGTACAGACGCGATGTGAAAAAGCGTATGCCAAGTCAGCGTGAGCAGTACGGGAGTACTGTTCATCTATTTATAGGCACGGGGCGCAGCCTGTGTAAAATTACATTGATGCCCTTTACACTTATCAATAACTTTATAGCAATCCTTCGAGGTTAATTTGACTTTTCATCTTTAAGTCGGTTCCTCTTCTCTGCCGTCATGTCGAAGCTTTTCCGCACGTAGCTTCATGATCGTCTTATCCTTCGTCGTGGTCGCTTTTCACCCCAGTCAAGCTTCGTCTTAACCATGCTCTTGTACACCCGCAACCTAACTCCGAAGATACCTGTTCACATGTTTCACTCGGAAAACATTGTCAAATCATGTTTTTGAGGACCTTCGGAAGCCGAAGGCCCCCAACAGTAGCCCCTCGCAATATTAATTTACTGTAATGATAAATTCATATTGCGACATGGACGAAGGCTTTGAGCCGAAGGTCCGAAAAAACACCTTCCTTCTGCTAGAATAGCAATAGTCATTGACAAACGGGGCCCTCCAGTTTCCGACACACTGGGTGTATAAATAAGAGCTCACCGCAAGTTTATTTGGCACGCTCTTTTGCCATCTACTTTTACTCACCCAACTTTTTAGCCTGCGCGAAACAACACTTGCTCAATTTTAAATTTTTAAGCTTTGGTTTCGAGTGTGTTTTGTCAGCACTTGCGAAGATGCCTGAGGATAAGAAAGTTGTTGGTGCTTCGAAGCTAAGCCTTTCTGAGGAGATGCACCTGGGCTTTCTTGAATCAATGTCAAAGACTAATACGGAGAAGATTACCAGGGAGATTTTGGAGGGTTTATCTGAAGATACTGGCGACAGTGAAAGTTACGATGTGGATAGTGGTGGTGAAGATTCCGAAGATCGACCCTGGCGACCAAGCCATGCAGTTTTTGGTAAGTCCAGCATTAAGGAAAATCATCTTGTCAATATGAGAGGAAGATACTTTCGGGACTTGTCTATTGTGAGGGCTGACGAAGGAGAGAAGACTTGTCTGACTCCCGAAGAAAATGAGGTCGTGATATTCCGAAGCTTCTTAAAAGCTGGATTACGATTTCCCTTGAGTAGTTTTGTCATGGAAGTGCTAAAGACATTTGAAATCTACCTTCACCAGCTTATCCCCGAAGCAATCACAAGGATGAACATCTTTGTGTGGGCCGTGAGAAGCCAAGGTTTGGAACCTAACACAAAAAGCTTCTGTAACATACACGAGCTATTGTACGAGACAAAACCCTGGGGCAAAGAGCAGTATCATAACAACTTTGGCTGCTACAGCTTTGGCGCTCGGTCCGGGTCAAGCTGCCCTATGCCAACTTTTCGAAAGAGGTGGCCTGGCGACTGGATGACAGAATGGTTTTACGTGAAAAATGACTTGAAATCACATGAAGATATCAAAGGTATCATTATGCGCCCTATCTGGCAATGCTTCGGCCTTCGGAAGCCGAAGGTGGAAATGGATGAAGCAGCCGAAGAATGCCAGAGAGCCTTCTGCGTGGTTTGCTCTTTTATTGGGACAAGGGATTTAGTCCAAGAGCATATTGCCTTCAGAATATGGCCACTTGTAGAGAAGTGGGAAATGCCGAAGGAGACCGTCAAGGAACCTGACGAAGGTGGACTAGTTAGGCTAAAATACACATTCAAATACGGAGATAAGTTTGTTGAACCAGATGATGACTGGTTAAAAAGTATTGAGGCCATAAGTGACGAATTGCTTGGGGTATATTCGAAAGCTGAAGATACTGCATTATCAGCGGCCTTCGGAGGCCGAAAGAAGAAGAGACTTAACCGAGTATTCGATGCAATTGGGTTTGTCTACCCCGACTACCATTACCCAGTGCGAGGCCAAAAAAGAAAGAATACTTCTGCAAAGGAAATTGCTTCAGCTGCTCCTAGTGAGCCATCGCCGAAGAGAAAAAAGGTAAAGGTTCTCACACACCGGCCACGTTATATTGAACCGGCCACAGTGCCTGAGTTTATTGGTGAGGCCTCTTCGGCCACCGAAGCTAGAGAACCAACTCCAATGCCAAAAATCGAAGAAATGGCCGAAGTACCAACAACAGAGAAACAGAAGAACTGAGGACTGGAGAAACAAAAACATTAGAAATTTTGAGTCCTTCAACAAAAATTGAGGCCACAAAAAGCCAAAAGGGTCCAGCAGCGACCCCAAAAAGAAAAAGGATGGTTAATGTGCTGGATGTTTTGGAAACAATTAAATCGTCAAGCATAACTCCGAAGAAAACAGTTGAAGCTTCTGAAATGTCTACTAAAACCTTTGTTGCTGAAGCTTTGAAGCAACAATTTGAAACTGAAGCTGGGCCTTCAGAGCCCACCAAGGTAAAACCTTTGAAAGCTGAAGAAACAAAATTGACAAAGGCAACTTTGGAAACCGAAAAAATAAAAATGACAGAGCCGATTTTGATTGAAGAAATTGACACTGCCGCCCCCGAAGCATCTTCCAAAATACGTGATTATATTGTGCGACATGCTTCGGGGAAGAAACTATCTGAAGAAGAGATTTTTGAAGCTAATCACTATGCCCGAGAACTGAAGTATCCGAAGGGGGCCGTAGTGTTCAATGGAATAGACGAAGATGATTTCCTATACTGTCTCCCAGACAATAAAGAATTATCCGTCTGCCAAGAGATGGCTAGAAGCATGGGGTTCCCGAAGCTTGAAGCTGGCCTTTGCGCCATGACGAAGGACGATCTTGCGGATAGCCTTGCATATAATAGTCTGAAGGTACAAAAATTGTAAATTTTGAAATTTATGAATTTTGAATTAGTCTTTTGTTCTTATGTTAATCCATTCATTCTTTTGAATAGGGCTTAATACTCAGCAATGCCTTAAGGGCACAAAAGAATGCTGAAGACGAGAGCTGCACTATTGCTCTTAACAACCTTCGAACAGAGGTTATCAGGCTAAGAAACGAAGCTTTGGAAAAGGACAAAATTCTGCTTACATTGGTGGATAAAATGAAGGAAGACGAAGCTAGTTCTAAAACTCAAGCCGAAGCTCAGAAGCGCGAAATCGAAGATCTTCGGAAATAATTAGCCCGAGCTAAAGAAGAACACATTCTTGAAGAAACAAAACGAGAACTAAGTGATCAATGGGCAAATCATTTAGAAATAAATGTTGAAGAGCTTCGTGCTTCCAAGAAAAGGTGCTATGATAAATCCATAGAGTGTGTTAAGAAGATAAAATCCAGCTTCGCCAGCGTTGGCGCATTTTCTAGTGAAGAAAATTTCACAAGGGGGAATCCAGAAGTCCCGATTGAATGGATCAGTCACGAAGCTGAGGCCTTCGAGGAAATCTTGAATAGTCGCGGGGACATTTGTGCTTTTTCGGGCGCCAGAGGAATTGTTACTATTTTGGAGAAGAAAGGGTGTGAGCATGTGAAATCTTTAGCACAATCTGAAGCTGCTTTATCCTCTGAAGATACTAAAGACCCTTCAGCCGAAGCAAGCCAGGTCGGTGGAAAATTTTTCACCGACATTTGGGACAATGGTGGCCGAGAAATGGCTCAAGAAATCATTCAGAGAAGCGAAAAAGGCATCCATGACGCTAGAAAGGTAGCGGAGGCTACTGAAAAAAGCACAGGGCCCGAAGGGCAAATAGGTATTAACTAGTGGTTTTTATTCTGTTGTGATTTTTAATTTTGAACTTTGTTCGCGGTTTGTAATAGTAATATAGCCGTATCCTCTCCTCCCTCAGAACCTGCTGAGGCATCTCCGGGCCCCCCAAAGGGGGAAGACGAAATTAGAAAAATGGCCGAAGCCATCATGGACAAAGTTGTCGATCAGCTACTGAACGAAGCTGCAGAAGTAGTTCTTAGGGAAGATTAAGTGCTATTGTAAAAATATTTGGAACATGACATGTGTAAAACTTTGTAACTTTGAATGTAATATATAATCTATTTATGGTTCAATTCTTTACGATGCATGAAATTTTGCATACATACCGTTTTTTGAGCCTTCGGCGAAAAAACACCTTCCCTTCTTTTCATGCTTCGTGAAGAAAATCTTTTATGTATCACAATAATTTCCATACTTCTCTGATGAAGAATATCCAAGCATCGTGAAAACATTCTTCGAAGCTATAAAAAAGTTTTATGTTGCCTCTCTAATGAAGCTACACTTCTTCTCAATTTATCTTGCGCCTTAGCATGATTTTCTCTTTTTCAAAACATTCTTCGAAGATCAATACTGTGTTCCCTTCTTGTTCTACATGCGATATGATGTATGATGCTTATGTTATGCAAAATGATGTGATGATGTTATGCTATGCAAAATGATATTTATGCCGAAGATACACACATCCCTGCAATAGAGCACACAATCTTTTCATCTCAGCGCTGACTTTTCGCTGTAAGCCTCCCTTAGGAGCTTCTTCGCCTTTTACTTTCAGCGGAATCAGCGTTTATTTTTCGCTGTAAGCCTCCCTTAGGAGCTTCTTCGCCTTTTACTTTCAGCGGAATCAGCGTTTATTTTTCGCTGTAAGCCTCCCTTAGGAGCTTCTTCGCCTTTTACTTTCAGCGGAATCAGCGTTTATTTTTCGCTGTAAGCTCTGCATTCCCTTCGGAACGACTTTTGAGTAGAAAACTTACACTGCGCTCCCTTAGGAACGACTTTTTACTACTTCGAAGAAGTTACGGTGCGTTCCTTAGAACAAGTTTTTGATAATTCAAAGGTTCTCCATGCCACCATAAATTCTTGTGCTTCGGCAACTCAAGCCTATAGAGAAGATATATTTTCATTATGATAATAAGCTAAACTATTACAAGAATTTGAAAAAATGATAAATGACACTTAAACTTCCCATAATTGTTCTTTACTACAAAGAAAATAAAACTGAATGCGAAAATGCAAAAAGCTGCTGTCGAGGTAGGATATTTTGTCAGTAAATGTGCTTCGACTCTGGCACAGTGCTATTGACTGTGCGAGCTTCGGACTCTTCTCTGAAGTCCGTCTGGGGTGAGAGTGCTGGCTCCCTTTTGGCTGCGGACCTCGTTGTATTGGTGGTGGCGGTGGAAGCTGTTGCCAGGAAGCTTGGGGTTGGCTTGCCGAAGCAACAGAGGCTGCAGGGTGATTGCCTACATATTCTAGAATGTAAGGCGAATGGTACGAAGCAGTATGCATAACTTGCTTCGGCTGGCTCTGTTGCGCTGCAGCTTCTGCTAGCTCCTTTTGCTTCTGGATGGTAACATGGCACATCCTGGTGGTATGGCCCTTGCCTTCACCACAGAATAGATAGTAAATTTTTCTTGGTTGATCTCCAAATCTTCCCCGGAAGCCCCTGGCGCCTCTGCCCCTTGGCGCTGGCGGCCGGAAAGAGCTTTGCTGTTGCCCCGATGCTTGCGAGGAGCACAGTGGCCTTTGTTGTTGACTCCCTTTGTCATCATTTTGAGTAGAATTGTGAATTGACCTGACGTGGCTCGGATAAAACCTTCCTCCGAAGCCCCTGGTCATTTCAGAGAACATGAAAGCTTCCTCCCTTCTTTGGCAAAAATCATTGTCAGCTCGAATATACTCGTCCATCTTCTGGAGCAGCTTCTCCAAAGTTTGAGGAGGCTTCCTGGCAAAGTACTGAGATGAAGGTCCTGGCCGAAGCCCCTTGATCATGGCCTCAATGACAATTTCATTGGGCACTGTTGGTGCCTGTGCCCTCAGACGTAGGAACCTTCGGACATATGCCTGAAGGTATTCTTCGTGATCCTGGGTGCACTGGAATAAAGCTTGAGCAGTGACTGGCTTCGTCTGAAACCCTTGGAAGCTGGTTATCAACATATCCTTCAGCTTTTGCCATGAGATGATTGTCCCTGGCCTAAGGGAGGAGTACCAGGTTTGTGCAACGCTCCTAACAGCCATGACGAAGGACTTTGCCATGACCGCCATGTTGCCACCATACGAAGATATAATTACCTCATAGCTCATCAAGAATTGTTTCGGGTCTAAATGACCGTCGTACATGGGGAGCTGGGGTGGCTTGTAAGACTGTGGCCAAGGAATAGCCTGCAGTTCTGTTGACAGGGGAGAAGTATCATCAAAAGCAAAATTTCCGTGATGGAAATCTTCATACCAGTCGCCCTCGTTGTAGAAGCCCTCTTGATGAAGCTCTCTGCGCGGGGGCCTTTGGTTCTGGTCATCTTGAGCAAGATGTCGAAGCTCTTTAGAGGCCTCGTCTATCTACCTTTGAAGATCAGCTAGACGAGCCATCTTCTCCTTCTTCCGTTGGACCTGTTGATTGATCATCTCCAAATTTTGGATTTCTTGATCCAAGTCGTCCTCCGGAGGCGTTGGACTAGTGACCTTCCTCTTCTGGCTTCGGGCCTCCCTAAGAGAAACGACATCTTGGTTGGGGTCCAACGGCTGCAGAGTGGCAACCCCTGTCGTTGAAGCTTTTTTCGGCGGCATGACGAAGGTGACGCTTGCCGAAGGTGTTCAAAACTCAAAAAATGGACGTGAGTTCACCGGAGGTGGGCGCCAATGTTGGGGACTTGTTCTCAAATGCTAAGAATTAAGAACAAGGCAACATAAAAAGTGTTAAATGTTAAATTCCTTCGTCCTTATAAACATTATGTCCCTTCGGATATAACGGATTGTGGACGAAGGTTACAAAGGAAAAGACATTTGTAAGATTAATAGATGATAAAGAAGAAGAACACATATATAAAACACGAGTAATGGTATGAGTATTATCATCAACTTATCTTTATTAAGAAACAAATTACAAATGTACCTTCAGATTGGTGGAAAGTAAAGGTACAGACGCGATGTGAAAAAGCGTATGCCAAGTCAGCGTGAGCAGTACTGGAGTACTGTTCATCTATTTATAGGCACGGGGCGCAGCCCGTGTAAAATTACGTTGATGCCCTTTACACTTATCAATAACTTTATAGCAATCCTTCGAGGTTTAATTTGACTTTTCATCTTTAAGTCGGTTCCTCTTCTCTGCCGTCATGCCGAAGCTTTTTCGCACGTAGCTTCGTGATCGTCTTATCCTTCGTCGTGGTCGCTTTTCACCCCAGTCAAGCTTCATCTTAACCATGCTCTTGTACACCCAGACCCTGACTTCGAAGATACCTGTTCACATGTTTGACTCGGAAAACATTGTCAAATCATGTTTTTGAGGACCTTCGGAAGCCGAAGGCCCCCAACACTACTCTTGATGCGGTTTAAAATTCCCTTGTCGTTAAATCTAAAAGTGCATAAGAATCCTTTTTGTTGATATTCATCACATACAAATGCACTAACATGGATGTGATTTTAAACTGTAAAAGGTACAATTAGTGATCCATACTCTCTAAATTTTGGAAACCTACAAATTGATATCTTAGGAATCTACTTCAATCGGTATCCATATGCTTCACTAGGATTGGATCACTATGTTGTAAATTCCATGCATAACTTGTCTTTATGATATGAATGCTTGTGCGACTAACCTTGATAAGCTAGGTGCACCCAAAGTCAAGGTAGGTTCATCATCAAGAAGGCAACACAACGATGTATTAATAAAAGGAGAAGAGGCTCATATTCTTAACTCTAGTTTTTATCTATGTGATTAAATATTGACTTGAAACCATGTAAGATGGTTGTCAAGTATATGTGGGTGCCTACACAAAGAGAAAGGCCACAATAAGGATTGTGTGGGTACTCAAGGCTCTTACTACTAATCTCAAAGGACCCAATTCAAATTGGGTACCAAGATATGGAGCTTAAACTTGTTTTGTAGGATCACTCCTTCAATGGATCAAGTTTGGTGCTCGATAATGAATGTATAAATCATATTTGGAGATAGTATCAAGGGTGGTAACAACTGAATCTCAAGTGCATATTATTTTCAAATCTTATCTCTTTTGTGACTTGTGTAGCCACTAAGGAAAAAAGATGCACTTGAGGATATACATCAGTTGTTGATTATAAAATAAAGGTCTAATTGGAAGTTGAATGAATATTATCATATGGTGAACAATCCAAAATTATGTGACGTATTCTCTATCTAGTTAATTTGGATTTGATTCTTCTATATTAGACACTCACCATAATATGGATTAAGTCATCCCTTTAGACTTCATTGAATAACCATGCATATTATCCATGTCATTCAAAATATATTGTGCATGAGGGTTCAAGGAAATTTAGTCCATATAATGATGTTTCTCTATTTTAGCAACACGCTTGTCTTCCATATATAAAGGGTTGCTAAATAAGAAACTAGTGCTTGTGCTACTAATGCCATCTCTTGTGTTGAGTTTATCCATAGAAAATCTATGTTAAGAGATGGTGCTTGTTTTAAATTGGATAAATCACAAGCTTAAAGGATACTATTCGACTAAAGTAAGATGAAGTTGATAAGAGGCCAAGGTATGAAAACTTCCTCTCCATCAGTTGTTTTAGTATTCTATCCTTAGTGGGAGGTACCATAGTATAGGTTAAATTCCTTACAATGTAAAATGTTCAATAGTGCATATAACTTTGACATCAACTATATGTGTGCACTAATTTAAAGGAATTTAGTCTATCCTTTTGGGTTTCAAGAATGATGATTTATTTGCCATCCACATATAAGGATCATCATTTGTGAAACCCTCTCTTGTGTTTCTAATGCTCTCTTTTCTAAGTGTTTCAATAAGGTCTTTCCAAGTGCTTTCAAGATGGATTCAAAATCTATGGATATAAGAGTCTTGGTTGTTTCAATCATTGAGTGTCAATTGATCTCATATCTAGTATGATCGAATCAAGAAAAGATGAAAGAAGTTCATGATCACTTGGTTGGATGAAATCGTAAAGAGAAAAGAGATCACAGTGATTCAAGAAGGGAGTTATATTTTTTTCAACCAAATAATGAAGATGTAGTGACATATTTATGTAATATCCTTCATTATGAGGTTTGATGTTCATATTAGCATGCTTTACCATTCAAGATTTCAATTGATATACTTTTAGTTCTTAAACTTTTAATTGATATAATTTTCATCATATATTTAAAGCATGTTATGTTAAACCAAGATATAGTGCAAACTTCTCCTTTAACCTCGTATTGTTGATGTGCATAAGTGTACTTTGTGTACTCTTATATGCACAAATTGAGGGAGAGTTTAGCCTATATCTTGTGAGACTAATGATTTCTTTCAAGTTCATGTTGTGTAGTCTCACACCATGGAGAACATCAAATGAGGATGAATGGTTCCATAGAAATGAAAATGAATTTCTCTTGATCGATTGAAGAGGATAAGTTTATCTTTGAAATGTCAAGCCTATCAAAAGCTAAGATGGAAATTCATCATTATAATGAAGACCATGCGACATAGAACAAAGGTGTGTCACTCCATGAACTATTGTATCGCTCTTCCATACTAGTATGTGCATGTATATGCAATATCTTAAGTCACATCATAAGGTTGCACTTGTGGTGACGATTAAAGAATCTCTAGATATTTGATTAATACCTCTTGTGGTGATATCATAAGTTAGTCTTAAGTCATCTTAGTGAGGTATGAGTCAAACATGCTAACTTCTCAAGAATCTTGGCTTAAAATATTGCATATCATGTCTATTAGTATACCTTTTGATTATGAGTAATTCCTTAAATTGGTACAATTTCACATTTTCATACTTTATTTGTACCAAGGTTCAAATTGTAGGACTTAATCCCCTGGCCTCACAAGTCCAAGTGCATAAGCTAAACAAGTATTCATCACTTGTATGCACACATTTGGGGGGAGAATAGTCTATAATTTGAATCTTTGAGACTAACTTCATTTTCAAGTCTATTATGTGTGTAGTCTCAAATTAGAAAGGAATGTTCGGGCAAAGACAATCACTTCCATTGCAAATTTTGATGGGTATCAAATATTCTTTGCTCCAATAAATGTATCTTTTATACATTTCATAAGGGAATTAGTTTCTCTTTTATATGCTACTCCAACATCTTCTAAAACTGGTAAACATGTATCATATTCTTTTGGTTTGCAAATGTCTAAAGTAGCATAACTTATAAATTCTCCTGTCTAGAACTTAATTGATTAAATAGTGCATATGTTCCTTATGTTGCATGATTATGTTCAATTGATACTCCTTTTATGCCAATGGTACTTTAAGTTGCAAATAAGTACTCTCAACAAGTATCAATTGAATTCATATATATGTGCGCACTAAAACTTGAGGAGAACTTAGTGTAATATGCAATTAGTGATCTACTTATCTAACAAATTGTATCAACTGGTGGTTTTCAATTGATATTTTTCATACATGATCACTAGTTGCATAATCTATACTTGTGCAATTTTCATGTTACCTCTTGTTGTGATAAGAAAATGCTAGGTGACATCTAGACTCTAGGTATCAAGTTTCACCTTCGATTTAGTATGACAATCTTCATTTGATATCTTGGACCTATGTCACAATTATGCCAACAAGAGCTTGCAAATGAATTCTAAATCCAACACAAGTTTGGAACACCCCCTTGAAAAGGTAAAATGCAAAGGTACATCACTTCATGTCACTTCTCCATTACCTTTGTGCCATCTAAGGACCCTTTTCATGATAGTGTGTTCCCATCTAGCTTAATCATAATTTCTACCCTTTATATTCTTTGTATCCTTTTTGGAGATTTATGACAAAGGGGGAGAAATTTTGCATTAAAGCTTACCTTTAGTCTTATGTAACTAAGTGTTAGAAGACTTTTAAAGAGGGGAGAAATAATTAACAAAAAGGGGAAATCATAAGAAAAACATAAGATGTAGAAAGTTCATAAATGCATTCTATGTCATGAACATCACTTACCTTTAGTCTTATGTAACTAAGTGTTAGAAGACTTTTAAAGAGGGGAGAAATAATTAACAAAAAGGGGAAATCATAAGAAAAACATAAGATGTAGAAAGTTCATAAATGCATTCTATGTCATGAACATCACGTTTATTTTATGACACAATGCACCCCACGAATAGTATGATATAAGTTGTCTTCATACTTTGACCCAAATATGTGCTTTTGGTATTTGAGTCAAAATTGGTATTTTCTGAAATGCACATATTTAGGGGAGGAAACTATATCATAGGATTTAAAATCTTATTTATCAAATCTTATGTAAGCTTTAAATGTGTTGTCATCGATCACCAAAAAGGGGGAGATTGAAAGTGCATTCATTCCTTTTGTGAGTTTTGGTGATTTGGATAACAACACATTTAAAGGTCTAACAAGTTTGCTAAGTGTTGAACAGGAAATTCAGTATGATGAACATACTTGAATAGTGTATAATGTTCAGTGAACAAAGGTTCAACACAAGGTTAAATCCAGTGAGACAATACAAATGAATATAATATGGTCTCTCTATATTGGTTTGAATATATGGGCAAGACCTAAGAAATCACTGCATACATATGATCAAAATAGAGGTTGAAGTGATTAAGAGGATTGGTCAAGCCAAAGTGAATAAGACATGAGGAATCGTGAATTGGCTTGACCATATTACTATCAGTCCATATATGCTTCTATGAGAATCAAACTAAAGCTTGATTAATCTTAACAGTTATATCTAGAAGACATTCAAGCAAGGTTCATAATATTGAAGAAATGATTCTCTCAATGGATGCTCAATAGGATGTGACTCAAGAATGGCTTGATGGGGTGAAGATAGCAAGGAAAGGGCTTTGAGGAACTAAGCGAAGGTGAAGGCAAATCGACGGCTTGTAGACCGAGGTACCATGGCTAAGGTGAAGAAGAGAGTACTTGCACTAAGTCGATGAACTAATCAGCTATGAAGAGTTACAACATGTTGATGCATTAGTAAGGTGACTTGAAGCCATGATTTGAACTCATATAAGGTGATATGGTACAAGTCACAGAGTTTGATTTGAGTTTGCTTCAAAAGGTGAGACAAAGATGTTTGTGATCGTTATGAAGCAATTCCATGGAGAAATCACACATGAGACACCAATGACTCAAGGAGTTTTCTTAATTAATTTTATTTAACTTGAGTATAGGAATCGTCGTACTATAAAGGGGCATCCAAAAAGAAGGTTGGTGTTTGCCAAAGCTCAAGCCTCTATATTCAAAAGCTATTTTTTTTGAAAAGCAAAAATATCTTTAAAATTCTTTGGTTGACCTTGATTAGGTTTGAGAAACCTGGAGTGTTCTTGTTGAAAAGCAGCTGAACTTCTTCAACTGCAGCTGAGCTTTTCAGCTGAGCTGAACTTCAGCTGAGCTGAGCTTCTTCAGCTGCAGCTGAGCTTTTCAGCTGAGCTGAACTTCAGCTGAGTTGAGCTTTCTCAACTTCAGCTGAACTCAACTTCAGCTATGAACCTCTTTGACCCTACACCAGCTGAACTTGCCTCCAGGGAGTTGAGCTGGGGTTTCTCTCCTAAACTCACTGGTCAAGACCGGTTGAACTGGTCCTGAGGGGCAGTTCAGCTGATCTCTGACCCCTCTGACCTCTGATCTGCAGTCTGCCAGTCAGACTGGCAAACTGGTCGCCAGGAGCTGTCAGGGGCGGTTCAACCGGTGTTGGTCAACTTTGACCAGTCTACGGTCATTCTGCGCGTCAGTCTGCCAGTCAAACTGGCAGACAGGCTGCCAGGCCTGCCAGGGGCGGTTCAACCGGTCTCAGGCAGAAAAATCTGCCCAAACGGCTAGTTTTGAGCTCCACCTATATATACTCACTCCTACCTCTGACCCCACAGTAGTGAGCACGATTTGAACTCCATTTCTAACCCAAGAAACACGTCCCTCTCTCTCACTCACATCTCTTGCCTCTCCCATTTCAAATCTTTGGAGAGAAATCTTTGAGTGAGCTTGAGAGCTGTGGTTTTTGTGCTTCATCTCTAAATCTCTCTTGCTCTTCTTCATTCGAGCTTTGGTACTACATCGAGTTCTTTGTGGATTCATTACTCTTGGAGCTTCTAGCTCCTAGACGACTAGGTGTCTCTTGTGAGTCTCCAAATCTTGTGGAAGACCACAAGAAAGTTTGTATTACCCGCTCGTTCGAGCAAAGATTATTGTGTGGGCTTGACCTTTGTGGTTGGCAAAGGGAGGATTAGGGTTGAAAGAGACCCGGCTCTTTGTGGGTGCCTCAACGAGGAAGTAGGGCACCTTTTGTGGTGTGACCGAACCTCGGGATAAATCTTGTGTATCTTGTGTTCTTGCTTATTGTGTTTGTTTGTGTTCTTCGTTCTCTCACCATCCCGCAAAAGAATTTTTTATATCTTTTTGGTGTGTGGATTTTGAGAAGTGCCCTTCTCAGATCTACTACATTAAACCCTGTGGATCATTTAGAACATCTCATTTCCAAAGTTAATTGGGTGAATTTCAAGATCAATTCAGTTTTACCTAGTTTGCTTCTAGTTTTTGTTGAAAAAGTTTTAACTTGCCTATTCACCCCCCCTCTAGGCAACTTTCAATAATCATATGTCATTATTAATATATCTTCTTTTTATTATCATGGATAAACAGAAACAATATTGAATTACATTTGTACCTTCGGCTTGACAGAAGGTAAAAGTCCAAGCGTGGCGCACGAGCGAATACAAGTTAGCGTGAACAGTACGGGGGTACTGTTCATCTATTTATAGGCACAGGGCGCAGCCTGTGTAAAATTACATTCATGCCCTTTATGTTTACTATTGACTTAAGGACAATCCAACGAGGACTAGATAGCCTTTTCCCCTTTAAGTCGGTTCTTTTTCCTGCCGCTGAGCCGAAGCTCGTTTACGCGTAGCTTCGGAGCAGCATCAACCTTCGTCTCGACCAAGCTTTTCATATTGTGTACAGTTTTATTCCGAGTCCGAAGGTACCTGTACATACATTACACTTGGGAAACATTGTTAAATCATGTTTTTTGAGGACCTTCGGAAGATGAAGGCCCCCAACAGTAGCCCCTCGCAGTATTAATTTGTTATAACAACGAATTTAGACTGTGACATGAACGAAGGCCTTAAGCCGAAGGTCCAAAAAAACACCTTCCCTTTGCTAGAATAGCAATAGCCAATGACAGATGGGGCCCACCAAGTTGCAACGCACAGGGAGAATAAATATAAACCACAACGTCAGCATTTGATACGCCGTTTCCACCATTTGCATTATTTTCTCAAACTTTTTAGCTCTTGCTCACTAGCTCTCGCCTGATTTTCAAGCTTTTCGAGATTTGGTTTAAGGTCGTGTTTTCACCATGTCTGGGGAGAAGATGACTGAGGAAAAGAAAATGACTATGGAAACAAAGGTGACTGAGGAAACGAAGTTGTTTGAAGAAAAGAAAACTGCAGATCCTTTTATCGCTGGGTTTGTTGAGTCTATGTCAAAAACAAACACAGAGAAGATTACTAAAGAGATTCTAGAAGGTTTGTCTAAAGATACTTATGACAGTGATAGTTATGACGTAGAAAGTGGGGATGAAGATTCTGAGGATCGACCGTGGCGCCCAAGCCATACTATCTTTGGAAAATCGACTATCAAGCAGAGTCATATCGATGCCATGAGGGGGAGGTATTTTCGCGACATGTCTATTGTTAGAGTTGGAGGAGACAATACTGCCCCTGCTCTGGAGGAAAACGAAGTTGTGATATGCCGAAGCTTCTTAAAGGCAGGTCTTCGGTTCCCACTGAGCAAGTTTGTGGTTGAAGTGCTGAAGATATACCAGATCTTCCTTCATCAGATTACCCCCAAAGCTATAATTAGAATGGGGATTTTTATCTGGGCTGTAAGGAGTCAGGGGCTAGAGCCAAGCGCGAAGTGCTTCTGCAGTATGCACGAGCTTCTTAAAGGAACAATACCACAACAACTTTGGTTGTTATGGATTTATCGCTCGCCCCAATGCAAGCCACCCAGTACCGACATTCCAAAAAAGATGGCCTAGGTCCTGGATGGGAGAATGGTTTTATGTTAAAAATGACTTAAAGGCAAGGGAAGACATCAAAGAAATCATTCAGCGAACCATCTGGTCCCGCTTCGGCCTCCGAAGGCCGAAGGTGGAAATTGATAGCAATGTCAAAGCATGTCAGAGGGCTTTCAGCACTGTGTGTGCCTTCATTGGCATAAGGGATTTGATACAAGAGCATATATCCTTCAGGGTATGGCCACTTGTGGAGAGCTGGGATATGCCAAAGGAGACCACCGCCGATTCTAGTGAGGGTGGTCTGGTCCGACTGAAGTATACCTTCAGATTTAGGGAGAAGTTTGGTGAGCCAAATGACGACTGGCCGAAGTGTATCGAAGCTACTAGTGATGAGCTACTTGGAGCATACTCCATGGTTGAAGATAATGCTCTGTCCGCAGCCTTTGGGGGTCGGGGCAAGAAAAGATTAAACAGGGTATTTCATGCTATTGGCTTCATATACCCTGATTACCGCTACCCGCTGCGAGGGCAAGAGAAAAAGAGGAAGACTGCCGCTTTGGTCACCCCAGCTGAGCCTGAGCCGAAGAGCAAAAAGGTGAAGGTTCTGACCCACCGGCCGTGTTATATTGAACCGGCCGTGGTGCCTGATTTTGTCGAAGGAGCCTCTTCAACTGCTGAAGCAAGATAAGCTGCTTCAATTACACAGAGCATTGAAGAACCAATTGTAATGCCGAAGACGCATACAGTCGAGCCAGTCAAAGATAAGGTTGATAAGGCTGAAGAGCCAAAGGTTAAAGAAATAATAAAAATGTCAAAAATTCTGAGCCCTCCAACAGAGGCAAAACTGCCGAAGGTGCAAAAGGCTTCTGCCGCAACTCCCAAGAGGAGGAGGATGGCCAACGTGTTGGATGCTGTGCTGGAGACTACAAAGACCTTGAGCCCTGCTCCTACAAAGAAAATTGCTGAGGCTGCCAAAACGCAAGCCGAAGCCAAAACTGGGCAAGCAGAAGCCGAAGATACGCAAGCTCAGGCTAAAGCTGAAGCTGGGCCTTCAGTGCCTACCGAGACGGAGCCTGTCGTGCCTGAGGAAAAAACGACAGAGCAGATTGCATCTAAAAAGATCGAAGCTCCTGCTCCCAAAGCTTCGAACAAAAATGTTGATTACATCATTCGTCATGCTTCGGAAAAGAAACTCTCCCAAGAAGAAATACTAGAAGCCAGACACTACGCCCAATGATTGAAATATCCGAAGGGGACCCTAGTGTTCAATGGAAGCAACGAAGAAGATTTTCTGTAATGTCTCCCGGATAACAAAGAAATATCCGTTTGCCGGGAGATAAGTAAGAGCATAGGATTCCCGAAGCTGGAAGACGGCCTTTCAATTTTGTCGAAAGATGAACTTGCTGACAGCCTAGCATACAACAGTATAAAGGTATAAAAGTTAACTTTGAATTTTAGAATGGAGTATTTTACTTGCCATGCTCAATTCTTTCCTCCTCTTTGTAGGGCTTAATTCTTAGTAATGCCCTGAGGGCGCAGAAGAATATTGAAGACGAAGGCCATACAATTGCCCTTAATAACCTTCGTTCAGAAGTGATTGAATGGAGAAACGAAGGTCTGGAAAAAGACAAAATCTTAATTTCACTAGTAAACAAAGTAAAGGAAGACAAAGCTAACTTCAAGGCTCAGGCTGAAGCCCAGAAAACCGAAATTAAAGACCTTCGAAGACAACTGGCCGGAGCTAAGGAAAACTGCACGCTCGCATAAGCTAATCAAGAAATCAGCGAATATTGGAAGAATCATCTAGAGAAAAATGTTGAAGAACTTCGCAAATCCAAGGAAAGGTGCTTCGAGAAATCCTTGGATTGTGTGAAGAAATTGAAAACTAGCTTCGCCAAAGTTGGTGCCTACTCTGCTAAAGAAAACTTCATTCGAGGCGACCCCGAAGGCGTTATTGAATGGATAAGTGGAGAGGCCGAAGCCTTCGAAGAAATTTTAAGTGATCACGGGGATGTTTGCGCGTTTTCCGGTGCGCGTGGAATTTCAGCCATCTTGGAGAAGGCCGAATGCGATCACATTAAAGCCATAGCCCAGGCCGAAACTGCCTTCTTCGTAGATGATATGAAGGATCCTTCAGCTGAAGCAACCTTGATGGGCGGGAAATTTTACAGTGATGTCTAGGTGAATGGTGGCTGAGAGATGGCCCATGAAATTATAAAAAAGAGTGAAAAAGACACCCATGACGCCCGAGCAGAAGCAAGACAAGCTGAAGAAGCATGCAGAACGCGAAAGGCATATAGGTATTATTTTTTGATTATTTAGCTTTGGAACTTGTTTTATGGCTTCGAACTAAATGTGCTTACCTATTTCAGCTGAACTATCCCCACCACCGGAGCCGTACGATCCCCTGGCTGATCCAGAGATGATGGAATCATTGGATATCATAAGCATGGCTGAATCTATCGTCGATGAAGTCATCGACAAATTACTAAACGAGATTGCAGAAAAAGTCCTTAAAGAGGAATATGTTTTATTGTAATAATCATTTCGAGAAGCTTGATGTATAAAATTAATAAAGGAAGATTAGACCTCTTTTTGTAACAAAACTATGTAACATTTGATGTATACAACATTGAATCGAATATGTAAATTATTGCAATTTATTTCTTTGTGATGCATGAAATTTACTCACATACCATTTTTGAGCCTTCGGCGAAAAAGCACCTTCTCTTCTTTTCATGCTTTGTAAAGAAAAAGACCCCTTATGATAAGGCTGGTTCAACTGTATTTCTCGAAGCTTACTTCGTGCCTTAGCACATTCTCATTTTGACGAAGCATTTGCCGAAGATTGGCTTCGTATTTAATTCTTGTGTCGGTAATGCAGTATGATGTATGATGTAATGCTATGCGAAATGATGTGATGATATGATGCAAAATGATGAGGATGTCGAAGATATACAGCCAGACACCCACACTGGAACCCACAAGCTCTGCATCCCCTTAGGAACATCTTTTGAGCTTCTTCACCTTCTATTTCGGTGATATAAGTTCTGCATCCTCTTAGGAACGTCTTTTGAACTTCTTCGCCTTTCTATTTCGGCGGTATAAGTTCTGTATCCCCTTAGGAACGACTTTTGAACTTCTTCGCCTTATATTTCGGCGGTATTTGGCTTTGCATTCCCTTTGGAACGACTTTTGAGCAGAAAACTTACGCTGCGCTCCCTTACAAACGACTTTTGTAGCTTCGTGAATTTTGGCTCTGCATTCCCTTAGGAACGACTTTTGAGCAAGACTTACACTGCGCTCCCTTAGGAACGACTTTTGTAGCTTCATGAATTTTGGCTCTGCATTCCCTTAGGAACGACTTTTGAGCAAGACTTACACTGCGCTCCCTTAGGAACGACTTTTGTAGCTTCATGAATTTTGGCTCTACATTCCTTTAGGAACGACTTTCGAGCTTCATAAATCTGTGAAGAAGATATATTTCATTCTGTTAAGGACAGAATCATTTCAAGAAATTAAAACTAAGTTTTCATTGCTTGTTCCTTATAAAGAGAGCAAAAATGGCATGGAGAATAAAAGTATTTCAGAAGTAGGATATTGGTCAATATATGTGCTTTGATTTTGGTACAGTGCTGTTGACTGTACGAGCTTCAGACTCCTCCCTGAACTCATGTTGTTGCTGGGAGTGCTGGCGCCCTTCTAGCTGCTGGTTTCGGGTATAAGCTGGTTGCAAAGGTGGTGGAGGTGGAAGCTGAGGCCAGGAAGCTTGTGAATGGCTTGCCGAAGCAACAGAGGCTGCAGGTTGATTGCCCACATATTCTGGTATGTAAGGAGAGTGGCACGAAGCAGTGTGTAAGACCTGCTTCGGCTGATTCTGCTGAGCTTCTGCTTCGGCAATCTCCTTTTGCCTCAGAATGGTGATTTGGCACGTTCTTGTAGTGTGGCCCTTGTTCTCACCACAGAATAAACAATAAATTTTTCTGGGTTGATCCCCATATCTTCCTCCGAAGCCCCTACCGCCTTTGCCCCTTGGAACGGGTGGCCTGAAGCAGCTTTGCTACTGTCCCGAAGACTGTGAGGTGTGCTGTGGCCTCTAAAGCTGGCTTCCTTTATCAACATTCTGACTAGAACTATGGATTGACCTGACATGCCTAGGATGGATTCTTCCTCCGAAGCCCCTAGTCATCTCAGAGAATCTGTAAGCTTCCTCCCTTCTTTGGCGGAAGTCGTTGTCAGCCCAGATGTACTCATCCATTTTCTGAAGCAGCTTCTCCAGAGTCTGGAGAGGCTTCCTGGCGAAGTATTGAGCCATAGGCCCTGACCGAAGACCTTTGATCATGGCCTCAAGGACGATTTCATTGGGCACTATAGGCGCTTGCACTCTCAGGCGTAGGAACCTTCGGACATATGCCTGAAGGTACTCCTCATGGTCTTGAGTGCACTGGAATAAGGCCTAAGCAGTGACTGGCTTCGTCTGAAACCCTTGAAAACTGGTGACCAGCATGTCCTTAAGCTTGTGCCATGACGTGATTGTCCCTGGCCGGAGAGAGGAGTACCAGGTCTGGGCCACACTCCAAACTACCATGACGAAAGACTTCGCCATGACTGCAGTATTGCCCCCGTATGAAGATATAGTTGCTTCGTAGCTCATCAGGAACTGCTTCGGATCTGAGTGCCCATCATACATGGGGAGCTGAGGGGGCTTGTATGATAAGGGCCATGGGGTAGCCTGCAGTTCTGCTTATAGACGAGAAGCATCAGCAAAAGCAAAATTTCCATGATGGAAATCATCATACCAATCATCATCGTAGGAATTATCTTGACAAAGCTCTCTCTATGGAGGTCTTCGGTCCTGGTCATCTTGAGTAAGATGACGTATTTCTTCAGCAGCTTCATCGATCTTCTTCTGAAGATCAGAAAGGCAAAGCATCTTCTCTCTCTTCCTTTCAACCTGTTGATGGATAGCTTCGAGATCCCTTATTTCCTGGTCCAGCTCCTCCTCTTGGGGGGTTGGACTTGTAGCCTTCCTCTTTTGAGTTCGGGCTTTGCGCAGTGTGTCCTGGTTGACGTCTAGTGGCTACAGTGCAGCCCCTAGCCCTGAAGCTTTCTTCAGCGGCATGACGAAGGTCACAGCTTGCCGAAGGTGGTCGAATGAGTTCACTGGACGTGGGCGCCAATGTTGGGGACTTGTTCTCAAATGCTATGAGTTAAGAACAAGGCAACACAAAATGTTAAAGGTTAATGCCCTTCGTCCTTCGAAGTATTATTTCCCTTAGGATATAATGATCTTCAGACGAAGGTCATGAAGGACGTACCTTCATCATCACAGTGTATGTTAATGAAAGAAGAAGCATATGAATATAAAATACAACATGAATAATCATATGACATTATTAATATATCTTCTTTTTATTATAATGGATAAACAGAAACAATATTGAATTACATTTGTACCTTCGACTTGACAGAAGGTAAAAGTCCAAGTGTGACGCACGAGCGAATACAAGTTAGCATGAATAGTATAGGGGTACTGTTCATCTATTTATAAGCACATGGCGCAACCTGTGTAAAATTACATTCATGCCCTTTATGTTTACTATTGACTTAAGGACAATCCAACGAGGACTAGATAGCCTTTTCCCCTTTAAGTCGGTTCTTTTTTCTGCCGCTGAGCCGAAGCTCCTTTGCGCGTAGCTTCGGAGCGGCATCAACCTTCGTCTCGATCAAGCTTTTCATATTGTGTACAGTTTTATTCCGAGTCCGAAGGTACCTGTACATACATTACACTTGGGAAACATTGTTAAATCATGTTTTTGAGGACATTCGGAAGACGAAGGCCCCCAACAAAGACCCATGATCACTAACTTCAACTGACCATTGGCAACAAGGCTAGAAACATACAGACATAAGTAAGCAATATTTGCTAATCACATTCTATGTGACTCTTGTTTGTTAGGTGGCATCCATACCCTGGCTCCCAACATCATGCCCAAGGCCCAAATCCAATTTGATAGCCTCATTATCCAAACCAACATTATGCTTGTAGATGTCTGACATTCACCCTATTAGGTCAAAATAATTGATGGTACACTACACTTGTAGACCTACCAAATAATGATTAGAATATGCATCAGCAATTGGAAGGGAATCAGAGTGAATTCTTAATTTTTCTATGGTAAACTATTCTATCACATTTAATACAAGGACAAATAATATAACATGAAAAAAACATCACAGAAAATCATATTAAATGTGAGATAGTATGGTCCTTTATCATGGTGATCTCCATCACTAAGTTTTCATCCATGGTCCTTAGATTTAGTCCATACCATTTTAGAACTTTTCCCGCAAAACCAAGTTATGTGGACAACTAGATACTACACGTGATGTAAAAATGGATTGTTCAGACAATTTATGCATTATATGTAAACAATGTTAGGTATAATGATAATAGTACACCCAACTCAGATTTATCGCCTTTTCAACCTGAAAGCTTCATGCACTATTAGACCCAACAGTGATACTAGTTGGGAGGGGTAAGTATTGTGAGGGATTAAGAGGGAAAGCAAACTGAACTTATGCCCCGATGGTGATTCCAAACTGGTAGTAGAAAATAAAACATGCGACTATACCGATAACTACCTCATCCGTCCCAATTCATGCTACAACTAAAGCAAAACTATATCTAATCTACTAGGTATATCGCTTACATGTAAACTACCTAGATCAAAAGTTGTGCATGATCTAGCTTTAGCACCATTGTTGGTAAATTGGTACTCTACACAATAGCATATTTGATATTTTCCACATGTCGTGTTTTTTATTTGCCATTTTCAACCAATATAGTATGTGAGAAGTGCCTCATGGATTGTTACCACTAGACATGCAATATAGCAAAAGAAGCACGATGATATAGTGAAAGTACTCGTACGTCCTCACGTACCATTAACAACAAAATGCTCACACGTGCTCATAAAGTCTGTTGCTGATCAACACTACAACAATAGTAGATGCTCCTCCATGGTATCCTCATGTGTGAGGAGGGAATGTTGCCGTGTTAGTGTGCTAGCACTATGTGTGCAGCAAGAGAAACGATGGTAGCATCTTGGGTACCCATAACCCTAGAGAGTCATGTCATGACAGTTAATACGAGTTTGTCTTTTGTTTAGCATGCCAACCCCTTTTTGTATAAATCTCCAATGCTATTGTGCTTTTATTTTAAAGGCCCAATGTGTTCCCATGGATAATGATAGCCTCTTGGGCATATAGCCAATA
Source organism: Zea luxurians (assembly GCA_029449295.1). NCBI lineage: Eukaryota > Viridiplantae > Streptophyta > Magnoliopsida > Poales > Poaceae > Zea > Zea luxurians. The sequence goes on along the minus strand of JAOPSE010000820.1, from coordinate 30,786 downwards.
GCCAACCCATCAATGCTAAAGTCACCCCACATGCCACATCTAAGAGGTGACACCAGTTGAGGGCAAGGTCATCATGTCCACGATCACGTAGAAGTTGCAGTGGTCACATGCTTAACACCGCACTATTAAATTTGCCATTGATAAAATTGAAGACAAGCACACCTAATGTTCCATATGCATAGTATAGTATGGTCGGGTTGACATGCATGAAACCATGCCTTTAAATGCACCCTCAAACATGCCATAGATCGTGTCACCATGCTCAAAGCCATCCTTCACTAGTGTACCCTTGCCTTTGAAAGAGAGAGATCTAAGGGAATATTGAGATTGATGGAAAAATAATAATGGGGTAGCTAGGCTTCAGCCCATTTGAAGGGTTATCCGTCGAAAAATATCTTAGTTTTACAGGCGTTCTTTTTAGAGACATGTCTATGTAACTACATTTTGAGACATGGTTGTTTCAATTTTGTTTAATTTTCTCTAAAAATGGACACAACATCCATGATTTAACTAGATATTCTAGTGGATGATAATTATGGGGTGCCTTTATTAACAAATTTGACAGTATTCTAGAATCAAATTTTGTATAGTGTTAAACTAGTAAAGAAATTGATGCCCTAGTTAAAGATCACAAGGTCAATTTTACTTGTAGTAATCTCTTGGAAAACACTTAGGCACATTAGATCAAATGATATGGGGTTCTATAGTTGTCACACCTGGATTTCAACACAAATCCAGATGTATTCCATATGTGCGTTAGAACCAATTTACACACATATGATGACTCAGTGTATAGATACTGATGTCACAAACTTTATTTATAAATAAAATATCTTTGCAAAACTAACTGAATTAAAGAAAATAAGCGACGACGATGATCCCGATAACGAGCCACAGATAAATTGACCGGTGCCACGATTATCTAAAACTCTTCATAATAGTCTTCCTCATGTTGTCCTTGTTCTGAGCAGCAAATTCAGCAAGAATCATTACACTTATGGTTGTTACTCAGCAAGTATGAAGAAAAGTGTAGTGTGAGGCTTATTAAGGAATAGTTTGATCTGAGCATTCCACATTTTAATTTTGTTGGTCAAAATTTTATTAGTAATTACTAAGTATATGTTGATAACACATCAATTAAGTAAAATATCATAAATAAATTACTAACAATAAAATGCATGTCTAGTTTATTTTAATTCCGTAATTTAACCATGTGAGGACCTGAGCCGCTCTTGATCATGAGCATGACTGATATATTAGTTTTACACTCTATAGAGGTTGTACATCTTTACCCATAAATCGTGCTACCCATTTGCCAAAGAGTTATGACTCCCATACATCTCTTCGTAGGAGGTGAGGCAGGGTTCACCACGAGGCCTTTAAGATCCACTAGTATTAGTGTGCCCGCTAAGGTTTCAGGCAGAGGTGGTATAGATATCCATTGTCTACAAAGCTACCATAGAGCCGATCAGCCTAAGAACATACCTATATTTGAGCAACTCCTCCCCTCTTGCCCTTTCGTGTACAACAAACCCAAACTACATTCGCTAATTAATCAGCTAAAACCATAGGCATAATTGTCCTTGTAATTGTACTGTTTTCTTGGGTTGCCATTCCATGTTCCAATTAAACAAAGTGATTTTATCATGCATAGTAAATAAGCCAACAATAATAATTTATTATAAATATTTCATATATAAAATTATTCTAAAAATTAAGTAGAGCACTAGCAAGTCTACCCAATATAAAATAAACCAGGTGTATACAAGGTATAGGAAAAACAATTATAGATATAATCTATTAGGTCCCGTCAAATTGACTTAACTGACTAATGCAAATGTAAGGACATAACAGTAAATATTAAATAGGTCAAAGCAACGTGATCAAGGACACAACTTGCTTTCTACATGTTGCTCCGATGTTGCTTAGAGTCTTCATAGGGTTGGTCTTCCAATCCCTCCATCGAGGATTTCCGATAGTAAATTTACGGGTTAGGCTAGTTCGGACGCTCGTCGTGAGATAATACCTTATATCGAGTGTTTTTGTGGCTATTGATCTATTATGTTCTAGTCTGTGCTCTCGGGGTTCCTCTCACCTCTCCTTATATAGTCCAAGGAGGTGGGCGGTTACATGGGCTCACCTCTCAAGTCTCATTATATGGACTCTAGATAGAAGATGACTCCAGTGAGTGGACCCTACACGTGTAGGTTAGCAAAAAATTTAAAATTATGCAAAAAATAGCTGTATTAACTTTTCTTCTTATTCAAATCCTGTAATTTAGGAAAATTTTAGGGTGTGACAATAAAATTAAACATCTATAGCCAATGAAATATAACATGCATGCATGCATGCATGCATGCATCATACCAATACTATGAACCCAATTACCTTACATTTTCTCTAAAGCATTTAGGTCTTCAACAAATTTTAAAAAAATAGTGTACAACATATATACAATTTAAAAAGTATTTTTTTGCTGAAAATAAAATGTGAAACATTTGTATATACAAGGTGAGAGGATCAAGGTGCTAACGTTTTGCAGGATTAGATGAGCACCTCTGCTTCAAAAATCTATTAGAAATATTTTGTGAGCACCTCGGCTTCAAAATATAGTCCCAATTAAAGTTTAAAGGATATAGAATGTTATAAAATGTAAACATTTGTAGATAATTACATGTAATAACATTTCAACTCTTCCATGAAATGTGTTAACTTATATTTTCTCTAAAGCATTTAGACTTTCAACAAAACAACAACTATATAACATATACAATATACCAGATATATGGACAATGAAGTTCGTACATATATCCATTTGCATCTAAATAAAGGCATACCATCTAAATCAAAATTTCCAAAAGTCCAAGAAAACTTTGTAACCATACAAGGTGAGAGTATGAAGTTGTTAAACCTTTTTCATATTTAGATGCTTGAAGTCTTCAAAAACATTTTATGAAATTTTTTGATCATACATATTTCTTTTTGTAACCAAATACAAACCACCTAACTCAAAAAAAGTAAATAAGACAATAAACCTTTGTCATCATACAAGATGAGAGGATCAACTTGCTAACCTTTTGCTCAACAACTAAATAGGTGTAATCTCCAAGAAAATACCTTAAAATAAATTGGTAGAAACTCCCATAAAAATCACCATAAATAGAGTATGAACATATGTCGTATTTGTTTATGGCCTTAGAGGAAGAAACCCTTAAATAGTCGATTGGAGAGTATCGGTTTGTGGATCCAATTGGTATTATTGTCCCTTCTTTAGTATTGGTTGGAGCTACCAACTAATCCTAATCTCTGCCGAGAGATTAGAACTGATCGGTAGCTACATCCACTATTAAAAAGGAACATTAGTACCGGTTGAAGCCACCAATTGATATTAATGGCTCCTCTAAGAATTTGGTACTTAGAACTGGTAGTAATGCTTGCGCCTGTATCAGTTCTAAATCAACCAGTACTAAACGTTAAGTGTCTGAAGACTCTTTCTCTCCCTTAGTGTATCAGTAGCAGCTTTATTTTCTAACAGAGATAATAGTGGTCAACTAGTTATTGTTCTCATGTAGCCTTATTATTATCATGTAAGTAAATATAACTTTAATTATGTTGTGGATTTGGTAAAAAATGGATAGGGGACAACGAAAATACAATAAAAATGTGTTGTCAAACAAAACTATAGTACAAATGAAAAAAAAAATCATAACAAAGGCACCTTATATTAGGCACTTACAACCATAAGAAAGTATGTGATAATTTTGTAGTTAGGAAATGCCATGTTTTATCTGCCTCTCACCATGGATGACGATTTTCGATGCATTGGTTTTCAGTTTCAGTTATTAGTACTTGAAACTTTTGAACCAACTGTCATCATAGAACTGATTTTCAACTTTGTGAACTTTATATACTACCTCGATCGTGGTAGCCAAAATGCCCTTTGGTATATATTGGAAAATGGTTAATTTCTGTTAATTGAAACCATGTGCCAAAAATCTTCGATTTGTAGTTAGCCCTTTCCAAACTTTTAGAGCTATTTAAGAGGTATAGCTAACTACTAGTTGATCCATTAGCTGACCCGTTCTAAATATTTCAGCTAATTTTAGCTGCTAACCAATCTTCATACATGAACGGTAGATCGATCATAATATGATAATGGCACGGACCTAAAACCTACGCTGCTCATGCTAACCCCAAATGGTGCATCCAACTGTCATTCCTTTTTCTTTTTATAAAGATGGGTCAAGCATATTATACTACGATCATGGTATTGTTTAACAATAATAAATGCAGTCAAACCAAGAGGCTATACACTAGACAAGCGTACACCATCCATGTGCGTGTATGGTTGAGATCGTTCGTCCTTAGGTTGTAAGTAGTAGTCAACAAAAGTCATGCTTTCCAAAAAGCCCACAAATGTCAGGTGTATGATTAATGTTGTTATATATAAAGCATGTATGGATTCACTAGCTGGCTTGATTAGTAGTGATCATAGCTCAAAGAATCTCCCACCCTGAAATTAAAAAGCAAAAGAAGCGTATCAGCTTAATTGACAATTCGAGGGGTGTTGCAGCACAGCCGATGCTTGGAGACCAGATTCTAGCTGCTGATGCTGACTTGTGGCGAATATTCTGGCTGAACGATGAACAAGCACGGCTCATGCATCACACGGTCGCCTGCAGAAAAGAGAGAAGCTCATCATGATTACAGGAAAAGAACCCTTTTGTCTGTAGAGTTCACCACCATCCTTTCGCGTTGTCTTGTTATATATATATTATGGTTCTACAAGTTGGTTCTTGATCTTAAGCTCCAGCGGCTCTCAATTCCCAGCTACTACGTTTTACCTTTTTATGGTTCTTGCTATATATTATGGTTCTACAAGAAATAGTATTTTGCATGACTTATATACACGACCTGCTGACTTTAGCCTTACTACCAGAATACACAATAGCCTTACGTTTTACCTTTTTTACTTCTTTTGCAACATCTATACGTATTTGATTGTTATTATAACTGTATTGTTTTTGCATGGCACATATATATACGTACGTGTACAGGCGCGCGCCGTAGGACAAGAGATATTTTGTTCACCGTATGAGGTAGCGGTGCTACACTGTATAATTTCTTGCATCGCGCGCAGCAGAATCTCCGGTGTCGTTTTCCGGTAATAAAGCGCTTTCCCCCACAAAATCTTGCTGAATTGTCACCTTATTCGCTGCTACTACGTTTTTCCAGACGACGATCTTGTGCGCATTAACATTAGGATATGCGCGTTCTGTATTTTCTTTTATCCCTGCTGTGACGTGAACTCGTCACTGCTCTTTATTTCTCTTTACTTATATTATTGGTCTTTTCCTCGATCTTTCACTTTTCTTTTGGCAAACATTTTTATCGAACCACTTTCAGTGGCTATCATCGTGGAAAGACTATTGACCAAAAGGCTGACCCACTACCGCTCCAAATAAAAAAAAAAGAATGCAAGTTTAGGTCTTTTGGTAGAGATCCTCCAACATCTAGTTGAAAAAAAACTACTAATAAGAAGAGGTTCTTTGATGAGCTGTTTATAGAAACGAGGAAGAAACTCCCCAAAAAACAATAGAAGCCAATAAAAGGAGCTTCTAGCGGCTTTTCTCCTATTTTTTCGATGGACCCACATCGCACGAGAGGCGATAGAGCCGTGTTTCTATTCAAATAGGGTACTTTTTATGGAGGTCTTTCTAAAAATAAGGTGGGAACTGTTTTTCTAAAGAAGCCAGATCCGAAGCTGAAGGTGGCACAGGAAAAGCTCTACCAAAGGGGGGCCTTAGACTAGGTTAGTAATGGTGAAAAAATATTGGCTGTTCTAAGGTTTCAAGTTGTAAGGAAAATGGACCTCGATCTATTTGACTAATTAATTTTGGTGTTTGTGAAGGATTATGGGGAGGCTACACTAGCGCAAAACAAAATTTTCAACCTCATAAAACCAGAAACTATTACGGTTATAGATCATGGAATTACCACTGGACGTGCAGGGCGGCGAAAGACGTCTCGATGTAGACGAACGTGTCGAGAACTGCTGTGTAGTCGCCAGCGACCTTCACGTCCTCGCGTGGTTCGTCCTAGTGCTCCAGATGCAGTACCACTGAGGTATCCACACGTACAGGGAGGAAGCACCGCGTTCTGAACTGCTAGGTTCACGACGGCGGTTAGGCGAGGGCGAGGGGCGGGCGGCTACTCGTTTACTGGTGGCGAATTAGGGTTCTCTTAACCGTGCCCCTGCCCCTCATTATATAGGCATTCTGATGGGCTTCTAACTCCGAGACCCATCGGTAACCCTAAAGCCCTGTCTAATTTCGGATCTAATCCGAGTTAGACTTTATTTCCCTTAAGTGTGTGACCCTATAGGTTCACGTACATATAGACATGGCCTAAGTACTCTTACTTGGCCCAATAATTGACAGCAACCTCTAGCAAGACATGTTAATTCCTATGTGCATGTAAAGATCATATCAGACAAACCATTGCAACAATACGTACATGTTGTTCCCTTTGTCTCACGATATATGGCCTGGCTCTAAGCTGACCTCTCTTTCTCGATACTGTAAATTGGAATCCTTTAATTGGTTAACACTTAACCCTAGTACGGCCATGTATTTCTTGACCCAATCACTCGAGGGGCCCAGATATATCTCTCTCAAGAAGAGAGGGACAAATTCCATCTTGACTGACCATGTCTCACAGCATGCTTCCTGACAAACCCAAAACTATCTTTATAACTACCCAGTTGCGGAGTAGTGTTTGATAGTCCCTATGTAACTCAATTCACATCTTGAGAACATGCGACAATCTCAGGTCTAAGGATACAATATACATGTTGCAAAAAGAGAACTATATTACAATATCTCACGTTGAATCGGTCCAGCCTCATGTCATACATGCGTCCACATTATTAGTTTAACATCTTCATGTCCATGACTTGTGAAATGTAGTCATCAACTAATACATGTGCTATTCATCGACTCTGATTAGGGACATCATTTAGAATAACCATACAAGTAAAGAATCTCACAAACAATTCACATAATTGCTAATCAATACAAGGTGCTTTTCATGGACATTCAATCAATATATATATATATATATATATATATATATATATATATATATATATAGACACACACACACACACAAAGAAATATGCTCATCTCTATGATTATCTCTAGGGCATATTTCTAACAGTTTGATGATTAACATAACCCGTAGACTAATGTGTTTGCTAGTGTTTGTATTTGTAGTTCACAAGATGCTAAAAGTGACTTGGACTAGGCATTGAGGAAGCAACATGTCACACCCGGGTTTCGGGGCACCAAGACCCGAGCGCGAACATAATCACCAGGTGTGCTGGGACCAAGTCTCACACATATGATGAATCATGGCACAGGATCGAATGTCACATCTTTACTATATAATAAAAGTTCTATACAAAATAAATAGATAATTACATTATAAGGAGACAACGGTCCAGCAACCCAAAGTTGACTGGGAGACGACGGCCTAGACCTCTCACGATCACATCACAGCATCCTCCATGCGCCTCATCCTGTGGTACCTGTTCTTGACCTGTGGGGGTGTGAGACAGCAAGAGTGAGCTCACATACGTTCATAGCTCAACAAGTTGTGGGGAATAATATGCATGAACTTGCCAAAGGCGGGAGCTCACGTGAAGTGTAAGGCTTACCAAAGAAGATGGTTGAAGCTGAGCATTGCTTTTAGAGTTGGTCAAAATTTTATTAGCAATTACTAAGTATAAGTAAATACCAACCCAATTAATTAGTAGAACAAAAGTAATAACATCACCTGCGATGCAATACATATGACAGATTGAATTTAGTTCCATAAATTAATCATGTGAGGGTCCGAGCTGCTCATGACCGTGAGCACGGCTAGTATACCAGTTTTACACTCTGCAGAGGTTGCACATCTTTACCCACAAGTCATGTTACCCATCTGCCAAGGGATCGCGACTTCCCATACACCTCTACCGAGGAGGCGAAGCAGGGTAACACTACGAGGCCTTTACAAAGTTCCACTAGCTTCAGAAAACCCGCCACAGTTTATAGGAAGCTCCAATGCAGGGACCCCTCGCATGACCGCCATCGCAGCAAAATCATCCCAAGGACCTCCCTACACTGACCACTCCCCTACTGCCCTTGCCCCTTTCGGGTAAGGTAGTCTTCCACTAGCTTTCCTAATTAATCAGCCAAGGGCGTCCCATTAAACCCTTGTGGTAGCACTGTTTTCCCGGGTGGTCGCTCCATGTTCCAATTAACATAATGATCTTATCATGAACAGTAATAATAAACAGATAATAAAAATATGATCATGAATAATGTATCTTCATACCCAAAACCACATAAAGCACTAGCAAGTACTACCCAAAAAGTTCAGTGGTAAACAAGGTATAAAGATAGACAAACTAGGGTAACCTATTGGGTCCCATCAAAATTAACCTATGCAGATCATTATGATTAATCAGAATATGGCTGGGTAAAAAGAAGTGATCAAGGGCACAACTTGCCTGGGACTTGAGATTCCAGGTACCAACTTGCTCTTCAGATGACACGTGTCCTCACTGCTAAACGTACCAATACAGACAAACATGGTATAGGCAAAAATTAACATTACACCAAACATAAGAATAAACTATGTGATAATAATCTACGTGCCATAACGAGATTGTAGAAACAAGAACCACTAAATTCGGAGCTACGGTTATTAAGTTATGAATTTTCGAAATTATTTAGTGCTTAGAATAGATTAATCCTAATGAACAATTTTAACTCAAGTTTCATGGCTAAACAGTGCTACTGGTTGGTAGACAATATTAATACAAAATTAATGAAACCGGAATGGATCAATTCGGACTTAATATGAATTTTCTATGAATTAAACAAGTTTCTGGAATTATTTTTTATTAAAATCAATTTCCCTAATTATTTCTCTATTTTTATCTCCCTCTGGACTGCGTGCATAAAAACAGATAAATACAGGGGGTTCTACGCAAGATTTCTTAGACTCAGTCCACAGCAACTTTGGACGGCGGGTTGATTTGTGTTTTTGTCAGGGGCTCATTTATAAATCTACAGAGCCGAAGGGGTACGATGCAGATCTAGCCGTCTGATTGGAACCTCACGGACGAGATTAGATCCATACCCAAATCAACTGGTGTGCGATACAGGCCCTTGGATCTAAATCGTACCGCCCGCATTATACCGACGCGATGATCCAACGTCCACCCTTAGATCGCCCACCGTCATCCATCCTACGGCACAGATCACTCACGTGAAAAGAGGGGGAGTACGCAATCAGATCACAGCCTCACATCTAAGCATCAACGGCCCGGAGCCAATCCTTCACCTCCCCCAACTCCCACACAGGCGGCATGCGGCGGCGCCCGAGCTCCACCCGGCGGAGCCACACTGGAGCCGCGCAATCCAACGCCGAAGGCCGCAACCTCGAGTCTAGTTAGTGCTAAGTGATGAGGACGGGATACCAAACACAATAGGAGATGAATTACCTACAGTGGTATAGCAGAGACCCCAGTCCATGGCGCACGGCGGATTCCTGGCGTCGTTGCGTGATGGCGAGAAATTCATCGCCACCCCATTGATCACAGTCCCCGGCATCGCAACGGAAACGTCCCATGGCACCAGGCGAAGCACTTCAATTTGTCTTTGCGCCCAGAACGGCCGTATGCGCTAATCCAGTCTTATGCCGATTAGTGACTCCGCCGTGGATGAAGACCCACGGCGAGGGAATCCCTCAGCGCGCCCGCTGACCCAGCGGCGGAGGCTTCCCCAACGTGTTCCGCAGCCCCGAGCACCACCCCTCGATCACAGAACACCGGCGCGGCCCAGATTCACCGGCGGCGGCAGTCTCTTTCTCTCCTCTCCTCTCGGTTCGCTCTCCCCTCTCGGCGGCCATGGCGGCCGTAGCTCTCGGTTCGTCAATGGTGGCCAAGGGACTAGGGCGACAGGGATTTATAGTCCTGATGAAGAAAAATATGGCGGACATCTCGCGACTTGAATGAACGGAACACGACGCGGGGAGTGGATTTCGCCCGCCAGGTTCGCGTTCTGTTGGAGACGAACGACTGGCAGAGGGGGCCCACCAGCAGGACACCACACCCTACACGCTTGCGCGGACAGAAAGGATAGGAAGAGAGGCTGGATTAATGGCCCCACCCGTCAGAGGAGCCCATGGTGAGTGAAGCTTAGGTGGGCCGATGGAGGTGAAATTTAGCCCATTTCTCAGGTAAGCAATTTATTTCTTTTTCTTTTTTATTTTGTTTTCTATTTCAATTCCAAATTACAAATTTGAATTTAGGTCTGGGTTTCATCTGCACAAACAAAAGTATTCCAGCATGAATATGATTTGTTTTAAATTATTTTATTCATTATACTATTTACACAAATGATTTTATATATGAAATTCGTAAACACTAAAATAGAGAATATGTATTTTAAGAATTAAAATCTCTAGTTTATAAAATCCTTTTGAGAATAATTATAAATGTCTATTTCAGCAGAGGAATAACTAAAATCATATAGGGGTTACTTTTATTAAATCTTTTTATTAATAGATTTTTTAACTAATTCTACATAGTTTACTATGGCAATCGTTCATATTTGGACCTTTTATTTAACCACTTGTTTCAAAACATAACTATTTTTACTTCGGAATATTTTTTCCTAAATTACCCAAAATGATATTTTGGGGTGCTACACAACACCTCAAAAGAAGACATTATAAAGACTACAAGTGAAGATCAACAAGCATCAAGCAAAGTCCAAGACATGAAGAGAGTGTAGCCACTCGCGGAACATCCGACTGAGAGCAGCGGACTGTCCGGTGGCACACCGAACTATCCGGTGCACCAGGGAATAGTAGCCCAATGATAGTTCATGGTGGCACTATGGAGGAGAGCCACCAGACTATCTGGTGAGACACCGGACTTTCCGATGCAAGGCTGACGCGTGGCAACGGTCACCTACAATGGTCAATCCAAGGGCTAGTGGAGCACCAGACAGGGCACCAGCCTGTCCGGTGCCTACCACTAGACTATTCTGTGTGCCGCAGAGAAGTAGCAGCTTTTCTCCAATGGCTAGTTTAGAGTTGGGGCCTATTTATACTTCACCAACCGGCCATTTGAAGGCGTGGAAGCCCAAGCAACATACCAAGGAAGGCTATAGACATTTCCAAGTGCCTAAACACTCAAGTGCTTAATAGAATCACTAGGTGATTAGCGTAGGTGCTTTGCGAAGTGCTTAGGTTAGTTAGACCGCTTATGCACTTGCTCTAAGTGAATCCTAGTTAGTTGAGTGAGTTTAGAAAAAAACCACAAAACCCCTCGGCTCTTGTGTGAGCTGTTGTAATTGTACAGAGTGGGACGCGAGTCTTGTGAGACCGTGATAACCATGTTTGTGTCATGACCGCCACCTTGTACCAGAGGGAACAAGGCCCACATCATTTTGGCGAGAAGCTCAATATTGGAGACGGTGGGGTGCGTCCGAGAGGAGGCGGAAGCTGAGCGCCACTTGCGCGCGGAGAAGTCCTATGGCTTGGTTGCATGCTAGGATGAACAAGTGATCAATATTTCTAGTAATGTGATATAACATAAATTAAACACAAGTAATGGCCATGAAAACAAAGTAATCAACACATAAGACACCAGATTTTTTTATCGTGGTCTTAGTGATTTGTCGATCACCCCTAATCCACATTGAGGTGGATCCAATGCACTCTACCATCCTATATCAAGGCTCCACTTGATCTCTTAAGCCAGAAGGTCAAAGAATCACTCGCACCTCAATTCCACTAGCATCACTTTTAATCGCTCTGGTGAGGCAAGCACGAGCCTCTCATAATCACCACTGTGGCCTCTCCATAATCTTTGTTGGAGAGCTCAATGGGAAACCTTCGCCAAGCCGTCTAGGAGGCGCCAACCTCCAAGAGTAATAATACGATGATGCTTGTTTGATGAACCTCCTAGTGCCTCAAGAATTAACAACATGATGTAATACACTAGAGCACTCTCAAGCTCACTAGAATGCAATCCATAGCAACGTGTGTGAGTGAGAGAGGTTTGGAGGCTTCTATGTCCTTAATAGATGGTTCAAAACAACAATAGAAATGTCCAACACCTGGGCTCCACCTATTTATAGCACACCCCCAACAAACTCGTCGCTATGAGCCAACTACCCCTTTTCTACGCACTCGCGGACGATCCATGCCCTAAGCACATACAGTTCACACCTACTGTAACTACTACTTTTCATTCAAAAAACTGTCAGAGCTATCAAAAAGTGAGCCACGGATGATCCATTAACCCTGGTCGTGTCCACCAACCACTAACATAAAGCACTCCAAGCTCTGCACACCTGATTTTGCACACTCGTGGATGGTACGACACCTAGACACGAACAGTCCATGGCTTGGGAAAGTGGACTGTCTATGACCTGGGCATGGACTGTTTGCAAGACAATACCCAAAGAACACATAGTCACTACATAGATCCAACAAGAGAACTGTGGATGATCTATGCCTTTGGGCTAGATGGTCCGTAGAAGGCAATAAGGACTTAGCCAAAAACTGTGGCACTATTGGCCTCTACTGCGGATGGTCCGACCACTTGACCCAGACGGTCTGCACTACAAATTTTGCAAACCACACAGAAACACACATTTCTGCAACCTTTCTATTAGCCCTATAGATAGTTCGACCTCCTAGCCCGGACTGTCCACAATACACAAATCAACCCCTTTTTCAAAATCAGCTTCTGAAAAGATTTTTCTTTCATAATCAAAAGTGCTATTAGCCCTCATGCACATGCCTCAACTCACCTAGAGGGGTGTGAATAGGTAATCCTGGGAAAATCAACTATAAACAAGACAAACTTGATTTATAATAAATGTTAGTAGGATTAAAACCAAGTTGATAGAGGTAGAGAGAAGAGAACCCTTTCACTTGATTGTTCCTTTAAGATATGTATTAAACTTAGGAACAATAGCGCAAGTGAATATGTGAGAACTCTATGGAAGAAAACAATCACAGTAGAAAGATGCACAAGTGACACAGTGACTTTTCTTGTGGTTTGGCCAATACCTACTCCACGTTGTGCTAACCTCCTTCGGTCAAGGGTTGCACTCAACCCCTCTCAAGCGATCCAAAGATCAAACTTGAGTACCACATTTTTCTTTCTTATCTCAAGTTTTCCCTTTGTGAGGAATCTCCACAATTTGGAGTCTCTCACCCTGACAAAGTTGATCACAAGTAAAGCACAAGAGTAATGGAGGGAATAGAAACACATGCAAGAATCTAGACTCGCAGCAACAACACAAACAAGTCAAGAAGCAAGCACACGAAACAACGCAGCGAAGTCACAGCTCAAAGAAGTGCTCAAATCTCTGTTGCAATGAACTAAATGCGTGCTTGCAAAGTCTAGGCGTTATAGGATGTTCAATGGATGCTTGGTGTATAGCCCAAAGGCAGCTAGGAGCCATTTAAGTTCCATTTGGAAGGCTTTAGTAGCCTTCTGTTCGTGGGCATACCGGATAGTCCGATGCACCCCCGGACAGTGAACAGTGCGCGATTCATTTCCTTCCCTGGCGAAGTTGACCGTTACCAGCCACTGGTCTCATGGCACACCAGACAGCCCGGTGCTACCTTAAGACCGTTGGTTGAGCCACATTTCACTCGCTGATCGCGCGATCGACTATTGGCTGGGCGCGCGGCTGGCACACCAAACAGTCCGTGAATTCTAGCTACAGCGCCCTCAGCTTTTCCCGAGAGCGGCTAGTTCACCGGGGTGCCATCCTGGGCACCGGACTGCCGCAGGCTGGTGAAAGTTTGGCTTTCTTTAGCCAAACTTCTCCAATTCGATTTTTCTCACTTCGAGAGGATTCCTAGCACTTAGTAGAATAATGTTAGTACCAAAAACAATTTACTAAGGCTAGAATCGTACCTTGCTTTTTCATTTGCATCTCTTTAACTATTTGCTCATATTTAGACATAACAATATGTGTTGAGCATATAATCACCAAAACATAATAGAAATGGCCCAAGGGCACATTTCCCTTTCAATCTCACCCTTTTTGGTGATTTATACCAACAACATTTTCAAATGCAAGCTAAAGAGTGCAACTTGTTGTCAAATTGAAGACCAATTAATCTTTCATAGGATTTGGCATATTTGGATCACTTTTGCCACCACTTGGTTTGTTTTCACAAAAAAAATTCATTTTCCTTTCTCTATGTCAAAAACACTTGTTTTGGCAAATCAAAATATCTTTCAAGACTAGTTTTGATCAAATACCAAAAAAACTCCCCTTTTCCATAATCAAATTTCTCCCCCATAAGAGAGCAGTTTATGCAATTAAACGAGTTTTGATCAAACACCAAAAATAGTTTTACTAAAATTTTTGAAATTCACAAGTGGTAGCTGATCCAGTTGCTTTGGTCGTTGTTGGGCTTTGTTCTCGAATGCTATACATCAAGAACAAAGCAACACAATTGTTAATGATTAGAGACCTTTGTCCTTCGAAGCATTATCTCCTTTGGGATATAATGATCTTTAGACGAAGGTCATGAAGGGCATACCTTCATCATTTCAGTGGATGAATATAAATAAAGACATATGACATACAAAAGAATATGAATAGACATTATCAATAATTAGATTTGTCGGTGGGAAAATCCTCCGCCCGGGTGGCGGAATGCACCCGCCCTAATCCTAAGATGAAGAGGGGGCCTAAGCGTTTGTCTGTCTGGTGAATTGTCGATGAACACAAGAACACTCGAGGGTTTATAGTGGTTCAGGCCGCTGGAGCGTAATACCCTACATCCACTATCTGTAAGTTGTATTGAGCGTGTCCCTTATAACGTTGTGTCCCCTCCCTTTTATAGTTTAAGGGAGGTACATACAAGGGTGCTGAGCCCCGACATGTGGGCCCATGAGCATAATGGAAGGAATACATTATGTGAATAATTAATGCTGACAGCACACATGAGTAGAGGCGTATAGGTAGAGCCGTTCAGATTCCCTCTGCCTTAGTAACACATGAGTAATCAGCGGGAGTCATAATGACTGCACTCCATGCAACATTGATAGGCAGTAACCCTTTTCTTGGAAACACGCGAGTACTGGTGAGTCATTGTCTTTGCTATGGTAACGTGTGAGTAACGGCATGACCCACGCAACGTGGACTGGGCACGCCGTCTGTCACTGGAATGGACAGGTGCACGTCTTATCCATAATGAATGCAAAGACGCGCATAGCCTAGAGGCCTCATGCCAGGTTCTGCCCGTTGGCTTACACCGCACGCAGTAGACCATGTGGCAGCATCAGTTCTCTACCTGGGCGGGGAGCAGGAGTGTATGTGATAAGGTCCGGATCCCACCAGATCAGGTCTGGACATGTGTCGGCACCGGACCCCTGCTTGGGTCCTGATTAAGGCCCGGGTATGCTCTGTCCTAGAACCCTGGGACCCCACTGTGGGCGGCCTGGACCCCATACAGGGGGGTCCGAATCACATTCCAGGGGTTCGGTTCGCACACGTGGAGGTCCTGGGTCAAGCTTGGAGGCCCAAACCGTATATATAGGGGTCCGACACTTTCCCATGGGGGTCCGGACTCGCTGGTGATGCCTCAGAGTATGTCACTTCCTCTGAACATGTGGCGGCACCGGACCCACCCATGTGGTGGGGTGAGGTGCTGTTGCTGGCCTAGGGTAGTCACCCGAGGCTTGGGCGAGTCATGGCCTGGTCCCACATACAGCTCTTTTACCACGCGACTAAAATAGCCGCGTGGGTACTGCGTTTATACAGCAGTAAGGGGTACCCTAGTTTTAGGGTACCGACAGTGGCCCCCGGGCCCACCTCAGGGGAGGATGCGAGCCTGCAGGTGGGGCCAAGGCTTGTACTTTGCCTCAATATGGCCTGATCGGTGATTAGCGCGATGTTTTAGCACGTCTACTGACGCACCCACTGTTAATCCAACTTCGGTCACGTCAACTGCCATATCTGTCCCCGCGGCTGACTGACCCACGGGTCCCACGCCTGGTGGTTTCGTCGGGCCACGCGCGGGGCGTCTCGTTGTCGCTGCATTGGTTTTAAAAATAATCTTTTGTCTTCTGCAGCGGCCCCGAGGAGACGCGCTATCGCGTGCGGCGGTTCGCACCCCGCTCTTTCCGCACTCGAAATCCAGCACACGAACTATATGACTTGTGGACCCGGACCCCAGTGTCAGACATTGGGCTGCCTGGGTCCCTTTTGTCTTCTGCAACATTCTCAAGGAGGCGCTATCGCGTGCGGCGGTTCACACCCCACTCTTTCCGCACCCGAAATCCAGCACACGAACTGTATGACTTGTGGACCCGGGCCCCCATGTGAAACACTGGGCTGCCTGGGTCCTAGGTGCTCATTGAACGGGATTTCTTGCGGCGTTTCAGGGGCGCGCGGGAGAGTTTTCCTAAAAAAGGATTCAGGTTTCCTTGAAAAAGGATTCACCCCGCGTGCAGCAGTTACCTTTTCGCATTCTCTCCCAATCGGCTGCGCCCCTTTGCCTTCGTGCTCCTCTGCTCTACGCCCGCGCCGTCGCACACACCATGGCTTCGCTCGGTCATCCTGATCGCTTTCAGGCTGAGGAAGAGCTCAATCTGGTGCGTGGCCTGCTTGGGTGGAGCGTGCCAGGGCTCGCCAGAAGGATCCATGCCGGCGCTGTCCCCCTTGGCGATCTCGCCGCCGGGGAGTTCATGTTGTTCACCTCGTACATTTCTTGCGGGTTGGCGCTGCCGATTTCGCCCTTCTTCCTGCTACTGCTGGAGGAGTTCAGGCTTCAGCTTCAACACCTCACGCCCCACTCCATCCTCCAGGCAGCAATCTTTGTCCGCCTCTGCGAGATGTTTGTAGGTGTGGCCCCCTATACTTCCCTCTTCCGCTACTTTTTCGTGCTGGTCAGGTCTGGGAAGACTAGGGACCAAATCGGTGCCTACTGCTTTCAGACAAGGCCAGATCCGGCCATAGTCTATATCCCCACCTTTGGTGGTGCGAGGTGGGAAAACTGGCACAACGACTGGGTGATTGCCAGCACCGAGGCCAATGACCGCCTCATCTAGCTGAGCAATGGGCCAGCACTCGACCGCAAGCAAGGGAGGACCAAGCCATCCCTCTCGCCAGAGTTCCTGCCCATATTGGACAGGATCAAGGTCTTAGCCACGGGCAGCCTAACATCAATGCACGTGGTCGGTGATCTCCTGAAGCACTGGATCGCGCCGCTATAGAAGAGGCCACGCCTGTCCTGCTGGTTCACCGGCCCAAACGACATTTGTAGGATCTAGCGCGGGCCGGGTACCGATCTGTCCTAGGACGAGCTGGAACTCCTGGTGGGGGGATTACTGGGGAGACTTTTGTCCATGAATCCCTGATACTCCCCCAGGACATCCCGGCGCTCTGTGATGACCTAGGCCTGAGGACAGCGATCCTGGCCACGTTGCCGACCCTCGATGACAGCGGCGTGGTGGTTCGCCAGACCGGCGGCCGGGACGCCCTCCGCGGTGGCCCCCAGCCCATCGGTGTGGCTCCCAGCGCCAATCCCGCCATGGCCCCCAGCCCCTTGGACAAGGGCAAAGGGGCTGCAAGCAGTGCCTCCGCCCCAGGTAGCTCCACGGGGTCGGAGGAGGAGAGGCGACGCAGGCTGCGTCGCGCTAACAGGTCACTCGTTTTGGAGGCCCCTAGAAGCGCCAGAGGGCTACAGGTGGGACTGAGGAGGCTAGCTCCCAGGCCTGCGATGCGCAGGTGCGCGTTAGTCCCTCGATCCCGCCGCCGCCACCACCATCCAGGGGTGATCACCCCCAGGAGCAGCAGCAATAGCAGCAGGAGGGGCAGTAGCAGCGACCTCAGCAGCAGCAGCCACAACAGCAGCAGGAGTGGCGATCACCCCGCTTCCAGGGTCACTGGAAAGTCCAGGGCCCCAAGTAAGTGTAGTCCCTTTTTCCACGAGCCTAATCATCATGCTGACAAGTCTTAACCCATCATCTGTTTTCCAGGGCTTCTTCCTCCGCTGCTCCCAAGGCCATGCCTCCTCCGCTAGATACCAGGCCCACCGACGGGTCTGGCTCTCATCAGCAGGAATCTGCTGAGGGTGGTGCTGGCGGTCCGCTCCCAGCTGTTGCCAGGACAGCGTCACCGGCCTCCCATGCCCCAGCCGGGGATCCAGCAGCAGTGGCACCAGTGTCAGGCGGCGTTGTAGCGGCGGAGAAGGTCCTAGCTGGGGGATCTGTGCCCACTCCCACCACTGGGGGTGACACAGGAGGCATGTCCAGCTCCATCCCCCCACCTGCTCCAGAGGAGATGGAGGTGGTATTTGGGCGGCGACTCTAGTCGAGTACCGAGCGAGAAGCGGCGCCAGTCCCCCTCCCCTGCATGTTGTCCCGTGCCCACCAGGTTCTTAGTGAAACTGAGGCCGCAATCTTGTGGGAGTGGGAGGCGCTTGAAGCTGAGCACCAGCGCCTCAGTGACTGGCGCACCCAACTGGAGGAGCGCACCAAGACGGCGTCCCGACAGTTCACCTCCAAGCGGTCTCAACTCGAGCGGGACCGAAAGGAGTACAAGAAAGACCTCCGGAGGATGTGTGCCAGGGAGCTGGAGGTGACCCAGAGGGAGAAGAAAGTGGCCAGGAGGGAGGAAGCCATGACCTAGAGGGAGGCCCTCACGACGGAGTACCAGACCAAGCTGAGTGCCCTGAACAAGACTCTGGAAGCCCAGCAGGCCCAGCAGGTAAAGGCCGTGGAAAGGCTACAGAAATGGCAGCAAGAGCTCGAGGGCAAGGCTAGCGACGTCACCCTCGCCGAGGAAAACCTTAAGGTGAAGGAGCAGTCCTTGGACAGGCGGGAGAGGATCTCACCTTCAGGGAAGAAATGCTCACCCGGCAAGGCGAGTTGCTGGCCGAGCATGAGCTCGAAGCAGAGGAAAAGGAGAGGAAGCTGGAGGAGCAGATCCGCCAGTTCAATGCGGCGCAGACGGCGCTGGGCCCCCAGGCAATGGAGGCCACCAGAAAGGCCCTCGAGGATCTCTAGGCAAAACACCGCGCCGGGGTCCAGTGCATTGCCGAGTGGGCTAGCGAGGCAAGCATGGCACTGGTGCCACTAGGGATGAGCCCCATCCCAGTGTTAGAGCCGCCAGTGTCGATCTCTGATGCCCTCCTAGTGCTGGACTCTGCCGCTGATCGCCTCCGGCGTCTAGATTAGATCCCTGGTGCCCGCCTGGAGGCAGAGGGTAGCAAGCTCTGCCGGGCGGTGGTAGACTATGTCTTGACGTGCTTCTAGAGCCACGACCCCGCCATATCCTTGGCGCCGGTGATCGATGGTCTGGTAGCTGCCACAGAAGATGCCGCCTGGGAGAGTGTACAAGATGCAGTGGAGATGGTGGCCGCGCGCTTTCAGCGTGATCCTGCCGACACTGAATAGCTGAACTTGTAGAGACAAGGTGAGGGTTCCGCCTGGGGGGCAGCTGTAATAACTTTTGGCCATGAAACATACTTGAGAACCGTTAATCAAGCAGCA
This sequence comes from Zea luxurians, assembly GCA_029449295.1. Classification (NCBI taxonomy): domain Eukaryota; kingdom Viridiplantae; phylum Streptophyta; class Magnoliopsida; order Poales; family Poaceae; genus Zea; species Zea luxurians. The sequence continues at coordinate 11,189 of JAOPSE010000820.1, read as the reverse complement.
CTGGAACTAATTTGTATGTTATTTGCCCTTGCTATGTGTAGCGTCATCAACTTCCACCTGGTACTTGGCCCCTTGGGAGGTAGGCTCGACGTGTCGAGGCTGGATACCAGTATACCAAAGAAAAAATTGGTGGTCCGGCCCCTAGGAGGTAGTCTCTACAGTTTGAGACTACCTACCTCTGGACTGGGACCTGGAGCTGCACACAACTTCGGCTTTAAAGTTTTAGGAGCACACCCATAGGACCCACCATCTAGTATCTTTCATCCTTTGATTCATGCAACAGAACCTGCAGGATTTAGCCTAGGAAGCCAAGCCGCATGCCCGGACCCACAGGATCACAGTTCCAAATACTAGGGTACCCGTTGCAGAGTGCCAGCGTGCAGGCTTAGGGTACGGAACCATGCTAAGCATCTACACAGCTCCGGACCACTCCAGGAGACGAGCGCCCATTCTCTAGAACTGGTCCCCAGGTTGTTGGACCCCCTGCAGCAGTAGAGAGGTTCTGAACTGCAAGCCTGGCTACTCAATCTGGATGTCATCATACCAGCAAGGGTGGGAAACTATATGGGTGGGTTAGATAAAAAATAATGCTTGTAAACTGAAGTAGAATAAAAAACCATCACAAAAGCACATCTGGGGGGTAAATCTTTTCCTTGTAACTTGATATACATGGGTGTAGACCAACAGACCGGGCTTACGAGGGTGGGCCTCACCAGATTGACATACATATATGCGCAACCTAGTTACAAAGGAAGAAAACTCAACCCCCAGCTTTGCTTTTATGGATAGAACTTACGGAGATGCTCTATATTCCAGGGATTGGGAAGAGGTACTCCTTCTGTTGTGGTAAGGCGGACACACCCGGGTTGGCATATTTCTGTCACCTTGAAGGGTCCTTCCCAACTGGGGGAGAGTTTATGGAGCCCTTCTCGGTTTAGTACTTGCCTTAGGACTAGGTCCTCGACCCTGAGCTCCCTACTATGCACAAACCGCTGGTGGTAGCGCCTAAGAGCTTGGTTGTACCATGCATTTTGGATCACCGCTTGCCATCTATGTTCGTCGATGAAGTCCATGTCCTCATGTTGTAGTTGTTCCTGCATAGATTCATCGAAAGACTGGACCCGTGGTGAGCCCATAATGATTTCCGGGGGAAGACAGGCTTCGGCCCCATAGACCAGGAAGAACGGGGTCTCCCCGGTAGCTCGGCTGGGTGTGGTCCGGTTCCCCCATAGTACGCTCGGAAGCTCGTTGACCCAATTTGCACCATGCTTTTTAAGCAGTCATAGGTGTGTGTCTTGAGTCCCCTGAGGATTTCTGTGTTTGCCCTCTCAGCCTGGCCGTTGCTCATGGGATGAGCCACAGACGCAAAGCAGAGCTGGGTGCCGATGCCCTCGCAATACTCTTGGAAGAGCCGACTTTTGAACTGGGTCCTGTTGTCCGTAATGATACGGCTTGGGACCCCAAATCTATAGATAATCGACCTGAGGAAGGCAACAGTAGCACCCTGGGTGATACTGACCACAGGGGTGGCCTCTGGCCACTTTGTGAATTTCTCAATAGCGATGAAGAGGAAACGGTAACCGCTGACAGCCCTAGGGAATGGCCCTAGGATATCCACCCCCCATACGGCGAATGGCCAGGAGGGTGGAATTATTTGCAGAGCCTGAGCCGGTGTATGTATCTGCTTTGCATGGAACTGACATGCTTTGCAGGACTTTACCAACTCAGCTGCATCCTGGAGAGCGGTTGGCCAATAGAAGCCGTGCCGGAAGGCCTTACCAACCAGTGTGCAGGATGACGAATGACTTTCACACTCACCTCCATGGATCTCCGCGAGCAGCTCACGGCCCTCCTCTTGGGTGACGCACCGCATGAGAATGCTGTTGGTGCCACGGCGGTATAGATCCCCTTCTACCACCGTGTATCGTTTAGCCAACCACACTATGCGCTTTGCGGACACATGATCTTCAGGAAGGATATTTTCTTTTAGGTAGTCCTAGATCTCAGAGATCCATGCATCGGGACCACTCTGAGCTACTGGCTGTGGTGCTAAGAGGTTGGTAGGACCCTCTGTAGCACACACAATCCTTGGTGGGTTCTGTCAGATGGAACGCCACCGGGACCGCTAGCTTCGAGGTGCTAGTCTCACCCCCTTCGCCCGGTTCGGCAGGCTAGGCGGTAGGTCTCAGTAGTCGTCTTTCGAAGACGCCCTTGGGCACGGGTGCCCAAGTTGATGCCCTCGTGGAGAGTTCATCTGCTGTTGAGTTGTTAGCTTGAGGAACATGTTGCAGTTTCAGGGCAATGAAATCCTTTTCCAGCTTCCTTACGTGGAGGAGGTAAGCTGTGAGCCTAGGCTCGTTGCTGCTACATTCTCTGCGGACCTACTTGATAATCAGCTGGGAGTCCCTCTTCACGAGGAGCTGGCGGATCCCTAGGGATAGGGCCGCAGACAAGCCGAAAAATCAGTGCTTCATACTCTGCCATGTTGTTGGTGGCCTTGAACTCAAGGTGCACCATGTACTTCACTTGATCTCCGCTTGGGTCGACGAGGACCACGTCCAGCACCGCTACCCTACTGGCGGGTGGATCCGTTGAAGAAGAGCGTCCAGTGGGGCTCGGTGAAGACCGGAGCCTCGGGCTCCACAGGTGTGGGGTCCGAATCGGGATCCGGACCCCCAGGAGCACTCGGGGAAGGGGTCCATTCCACGATGAAGTCAGCCAGAACCTGGCTCTTGACAGCGTGGCGAGGCTGGAAGTCAGTTGGAACTCAGCAAGCTTCCGTGGCCCACTTGGCAATGTTGCCTATGCGTTAAAGTTGTGGAGAATGGCCCTTACGGGAAGGAGGTTACCACCACGACCCAGTGTGCCTAAAAATAGTGGCGCAACTTCCTGGACGCAACAAGTATAGCATAGATAAGCTTGTGCGTCTCAAGGTACCAGGCCTTTGCCTCATGGAGGACTTCGCTGACGTAGTAGACTGTCTTCTGGATGGTTCGGACCCCTGTGGTTGGTCTCGAGCCCTCAAACTCTTGACCTTCCATCAGCATCGTGGTGGTCAGACCACCACCTTCTCCTAGGGGAACTTTTTGACTCCCCTGGGATGTTGTGCCGTCCTTTCGACGACCAGCCCCATGCTCGCCACCTCTATAGCCGCTGCAATGTATAAGTACAATAGCTCCCCTGGCTCTAGAGCTACCAGTATTGGTAGGGACGCAAGGTGCTGCTTCAACTCTTGAAAGGCTTGCTCTGCCTCCTCGGTCCAAGAGAATGGGCTAGACTTCCGTAATAGCTTGAAGAAGGGTAGCGCCCTCTCGGCTAGTCTTGAGATGAAGTGGCTAAGGGCGGCCAGTGACCCTGTAAGCTTCTGGACATCCTTGATTTGGGTCGGAGGCCTCATTGTCTCAATTGCTTTGATCTTCTCTGGGTTTGCTTCAATGCCCCGGTGTGAAACCAGGAATCCCAGCAACTTCCCTGCAGAGACACCAAAGATGCACTTTTCCGGGTTAGCTTCGTGCGTGTTGCCCACAGCTTGTCAAAGACCAGGGTTAAGTCTTCCACTAGGGTCGACCCTCTCTTAGTCTTGACCACGATGTCATCAATGTATATCTCTATCCTATCCCTAATCAGGTCACCAAAGGTCTTACTCATCGCCCGTACAAATGTCGGCAAGGCATTTTTCTGACCATAAGGCATTACAACATAATAGTAAAGCCCATCCACAGTTACAAAAGCGGTATGCTTCCTATCTTGCCTAGACATCTAGATCTGATGGAAACCAGAGTAAGCATCTAGGAAGGACAGGAGGTCGCACCCAGAGGTAGAATCCACAATTTGATCTATTCGTGGAAGTGGATATGTGTAACACCCCTGGTGTTACTGCAACTAAAACTTGAGCATGACATCATAAACATTGGTATTGCATATGTTTGACACACCTAGAGTGCATTCACTAGGTAAAAATTTCAAACAAGTTGTATTGTTATAGCATTTTGCAAATAGACCCCTGGATAGGGAACTTAACCCTAAATAGGGATTAAATGGGTAAAACATAACCCAAATTGAGAAAACCTAAAAACCTTAGAGGAATAGTCATAAAAAGTTCCCAAGAATGAGCTTGAATCACTTTTATACCCCTAGGATACCAAAAACCCTAATTGGAACCCTGGAAAAACCCTAAATCCAAACCCTAGGGGCCTATATGAAAAAACAGTGCATATTTGGACTAAAGTCTAAAAACTGCAATGTTAAGGCATGTTAAGTCCTTTGGTTCACAAATATGTGAATTTGCAAGTTAAACCCTAAGTTTTGGGCTTATTTGCAAAATCACCTCTTAAGTCCTAAATAGCCTAAGTCTGAATTTCAGAGTTTTGGCTCAACTTTGGGGCTTTGTATCTTTCAAATTCTAGGGTTTTTGCCCTAGGTCACCACATCAAAATTGAAGATCAATCATAGGAGAACAACTTTGCTTAAGGATGTGAGCTTAGTTGTTAAGAGTAAATTGAAGATAATTAAGCCTAAAGTTTAGCTGTCAGGCTGGTTTCACTCTGAAATTCAGATGTTCAGTGTAACAGAGGCAGCTTTGGGCGTGAATTCAAGCTTGATTTATTAAGAATTGAACCATGGTTGCTATGACAAACTTGTAGCTAGTTTATTAGCTCTACAATGTTGCTGCAAAGTTTAATGAGTTGTCATTGGAAATTGAGAGTAAATCATGCTCCAAGATGTTCTGTCAGTCGACTGAATGGCGATTGCCATGGTACAGTAAAGGATGAACTGAAGAAGATCCCACCCCCCTGCTCGTCGCCGGTGGCTCGTCGCCGTTGATCGTTGCTCACCGTGATTCGTGCGATCGAGTGGACAACACTTGGGATCAAGCAAGGGTCCCCGCCGTGGATAAACTCCAGCCGATAAAATATTCCGGCCATCGTACATGCGTTCACCGCGGCGGAATTGGATAAGAACGCCGATGATCGCCGTCGCTCGGCCTTACGCCACGTATCTGAGCACCTCTGTCGCATCACCGTGACTCTTTACAGCCGTTAGATCATCACCGGTGAGCTTGCCACGACGATGGACATGGATTCACGTGCGCCAGTGCCCTTCCTCTCCTCCGACCGCCGCGCGTCCTTCTTCAAATTCCGGCCACCGTCGATGCCCTCTATAAATTGATGGCCGGGTAGCTGCGCTATGTCATCGTGAAACCTTAGCACCCACACCCACCCGTAATCGTTCACCCGAGCTCTAGAATTTCAAACTTCCCCCAAATCAAGTCTCCGCCACCGCGAAGAACACCTCGCCGCGGCCAGCCCTTTTCCGGTCAGTCCCTGTCCCCTGCTTCCTCGTTTGAGCACTCTCATAGCTATGTAATGCTTACCGTGTCACAAATTCGAACTGAGAGACCACCAATCATCGGGGACACTCATCTGTCCGCCACCCATTCGGTTCACGCGGACAGCTTGATAGCTCACCAACTGTGCAATTAACTTAGGGGAAATGTTCAGGGTAGGTCCGATTTGGTGTCCGCCGCTCGGGAGCGTCGGTCATGGCCCGTTCGGTCGGTCTGCTAGCTCGCCGGAGCTCGGCTGTGCGTGAGCGCCGTCGAGGACCTCCCTCTGTGAAGGAATAGAAGTTGAAGGACTTTTCTGCCAAGCGTCAGTGACTCAAGAAAATAGTAACCGAACTCGTTTTCAGTTAGCCAAGAACCCGAGGGCTTTTTCGCAAAGCTATCATCGCGCGCGCGGGCGCGGGCGTGATTCTGCGTGGACCTGGGCCGCCTGGGCTAGAAACGGCCCATCACTGTTTCAATCTTTTTCTTTTTTTTTCAGTAGAGCTTTGGAAATTTGTTAAAAATTGTAGAAAAATCCTAAAATTGTGAAACCAATTTTCTTAGACTTCTTATTTTTGTAGTATTTAATAAAAATAGTTTCAAGATTTTTAAGTTAACTAAGGAATTTTAAGGTATTTAAAGTAGTTTTAAGTATTAGTTCTGGATTTTTTTAAAAAACCATATGGTAATCCCAAAAATGTCCAAACTTTTTATATGAGCCCTATATATTATTTAGAAGCCCTGGGTAGAGTTTGGGTTGATTTGGACCTTGTTTGATAACTAGAACCCAAAACCCCCACCCCTGCTCTATGAACTCCTTTACTGACTCCGGAAACCCTAAGTTCTCGGAGTTCCGTGAAGGAAAATTGTATTCAAGACCTTAGATAATAAGTTTTTATTATCTTTGCACTCTCATGAGCATTACATGGCATTCATTCTTATATACATATATGGTTATGTTTAGAAAACAAAGAAGAAGTTGAAGTGATTGAAGAAAAGGCACCACCACCTTCGGACCCTCAGGCAGGATCTTGTCTCTACTTTGACATCTGCGGGCCTGAGCCTGACTCACCTACTAACGAAGGCAAGCCCCGGTGCATTTGCCACTTTCCTTCATGTTTTTAAAATCTTTCTCACTTGCTTGCTGCATTAAGTAATAGGAGTTGATTGCTAAACAATTCCTGCATTACCTCCCTTGATCTTGATTACCTTCCTTGATACCCTGTTTTACAAAAGGTTTTACTATGCTTAGTATTGCTCTAGCAAAACAAAAGGATTTGTTTTACAAAAGATGATTGGCAAAGAGGGTGGTATGTTTTGAAAATAAAATTTGATGTTGAATCTGTCAAAGGCCTTGATGGGTTCAACATCGGAAAAGATGTACCTCTGCCAGGTACCAAACTTTGGGTTTAAATGATTAAGCTGAGACCGGGCGGGTGACTTGCACGAGAAGAGAGTCTTGGTGTAGTGTCTCCGTCTGAGTCGATTAAGGACCATCTTGATGTAGGCTTGATGACCGAGGACCCTTTAACTGGTCACATGTCTCATCATGGGTAAGCCTTGCCTCGGGCAGACTAAGGCCAGAATAAGATAACACGAAATGGGCATGGAGCAGTGGCGAGAGCAGCGTGTACCCTCCGTAGCAAGAGGCTGGACGGTGGTGTATCTGTGCTCTCGGTTTGTGTGAACCTGATCTAGTCTTAAGAAACCCGGTGGCGGGTTGACATATGCAAGGGTTAAGTGCTACATATGTCGTGTGATCGGAGATCCTCAGCTGAGTATAATCGATTCGGATCGCCGTACCTTCGCGGTTATGAAGACTTGGTCACTGCCCTATACGTAGAACTCCAGTAAAGATGAAGGATGGATTAAGAACTTGGCTAGTTCAGGATGAGTGTTTGAACTAGGTTAGCAAGAACTCTAGATGTAGGTAAGTTTACCTAACTTGACAATAAAATTGGATTTTTAAGGATCCACTTTTAGTAAGCATTTATGCAACAACAGAGTCATTGATCTTGAGATACCTTACCTTGACTCCCTTTAACCAGCATATCCTTGAGAGTCTTTTCTTTAGTAAGGTAAGACTTGCTGAGTAATTCCATACTCAGGGTTTATTCCCTCGTTGTTTTTAGGTGAGGGAGCAGCAGATTTCTGTTGCTTCTGTACCAAGGTGGTTTCTCATGAGGAAAAACAAGAGTGAAGATGTGGGAGGACATGGTCCTCCATAAGAAACTTTTATGTAAAGACTGTTCGGGAGGAGTTTTGCCTCCCTTGGTTATGTAATAATACTACTCAGCACTCATTTATATTTCTGGTCTGTAATAAGCAACTTGATCTTACTTTTTAAATAAATGTAAGTTTATGTAATCACTTTCGCATTTCGATATCTCCGATGTTCTGTAATGTCTGCAAGACGGATGAAACGTTCCTGGAAAGGTAAGAAAAGATACGAACTTGTCAAGTGATTCAAGAAATCTACAGGTTGCCTGATGTCTGTTGGACAAGGACAACTGTAGGTGGGCCTAATGACTTGGAAGGTTCCGTCACAGCTGCTATCGGAGCGAAGCCCTTCTTTGCAGATATTATGAGGCATTTTCAAAAGGATTTTCTAAAAACTCACCTAGAAAGATTTCTTCTGTTCTTATCCCCCATATCTGAAGAATCTATATGAAAGACCAGATAGGAAGAGTGCTATGTATAGAAGGTATGAATCAACTAAGGTTGATTCTGTAATTACACATGCATCATGCTAAGAATTATACTAATAAAATTTCCCCTAGAGAAATGCCGCCGCGCACGAGGAAGACCGCACGTAAGTCAACAGGCCCAATTGGAGTACCTCGTCATCAACTTGCCACGCGGGATGAGGATAGTAGTAGCGAAGCAACGATCCAATGGGGATCTCGAAGCGCGTGAATCAGCTTCAAACGGAACTGCAACGCAGGACAACATGTGGGTCGCGGATGGCGACAGGATAAACGAATTAAGGAGTTACATCCGCCGTCTGCAGGATCAGCTTGCTGATCGAGATTTAGCGCTCGACTGGGCGGTACAGTCTCGTTCAGTGGCTTGGGCTAAGGCAGCAAAGGCTCAAGCCCGAGTCGAGAAACTTAGTTCTGCCATTGACAACCTGCTGGCGTATTGCAATACCCTACATGAGGAAGTCCATGTACTGTATTCGCAACTACATCCTAGTGCACCTATGGATCCTGTCGGGTCGGAAGCGGACCCTCGCACGTTGCGGGAGAAGCGCTTGGTGGTGAGCTAGACCTTTTTAAGCCCCCTCCTTCTATGAGGTTGGTCGATGCATGGTCTCCCACACCCGACGACGAGACTGCCAGGAACAATCAGAAGCAGGAATAGTGGTGTAGTTGTAGAAATAGAAGTACTGTATTGTAGGTTGTATTATTATATAGTAGGTAATGCTATTGTATACTGGGTAATTATCCTGTTGTAAAATCGAGTCTGTACATTACTCTTTTTGGTAATGTAAATTGGATGGTTTTGTCTTTGGCATATTATATTTGTGTTCAAATGTTTGTTGCCACAGATGCCGTCCAAGACCCGATCCCAGGATGCAGCTGGAACTTCCAGTGGAAGGGAATCTACTCCAAATCCACCTCCTGTTCCTCTCACTGGCTGAGGCGATTGCCGCCTTAGTGAACGCGACCGCTGATAATACCCGCTTTCTGAGAGAGATGGCGGGCCAAAGCTCCAGCAGCAAGGTGGGCGGGGTTATCAACAGGGCCCCCGTGAAGCTTCTTACCTGGACTTCTCAGAGACACGTCCACCCCTGTTTGTTAAAGTTGAAGACCCGTTAGAAGCCGATGAATGGCTTCGGTTATTGAGCAAAAATTCGGACTTCTACGATGTTCAGAGACCCAGAAGCCTTTATTTGCAGCCCAGCAACTGCGCGGCCCTGCCAGCACTTGGTGGGGAAATTTTGTGGCCGTTCAACCGGCCAATCATCAAATAACCTGGGAAGAATTCAAGGTGGCCTTCGCGAGCATTATATACCCGAAGGTGTTCTACACATGAAGCAAGAAGAATTCATGAAGCTAAAGCAAGGAGGGGATACTGTTAATCAGTATCTCAATAAGTTCAATCATCTGTCGTAGTATGCAATCGATCAAGTGAACACTGATCTGAAAAAGAAGAATTGTTTTATGAGAGGTCTAAATGATCGACTGCAGAGAAAAATGGCAACCTGCATAGATCTTACGTATGGAAGAGCTGTCAGTACAGCATTGGCTGTGGAAGCGAAGTATGCAGGTGTCGGAAAATCTAAGGGATTTGGAGGTGATAGGCCTAGTCAGGGCCCGGTAAAAAGGCAACTGTTTGTTCTCCGGCCTTTTAACCAGAATCGTTCACGTGCACCCTCCTTCCCTTTCAAGCAGCCGATCATTATTCGTCCCAATAATGCCCCCACTGCCCCAAGTCAGCCGGGTGCCCCAGGCACTCAATTCCCTGCTTTGCCAGCTCCTCAACCGGATGTTTCAATTGTGGCAAGTCTGGGCATTTCATCAAAGATTGCCCCTATCCCAAGCAGAAACCAGTCAAATAATCAGCAAGGATCGGGGAATTCATCTCAAGTCAAGGGAAATACTCAGGGCAAAAATATCAAGAAGACGGGACGTATATTATACACAAGTGGCCACTACACCGGACGGAGAGCCGGTAATGATGGGTATGTTCCTCGTGGCCAATCATCCTGCAGCCATTCTCTTTGATTCTGGTGCTTGCATACGTTTATTAGCAAGAAATTTGTGGAGCAACATCACATTTCATGCCATGAATCAAAAGAGGGGTTTAAAATTCACTCACCTGGGGACAAATCTTTACTAGAGAAGTGGCCTATCAAGTGCCCGTATCATTGGCCGGACGGGACTTTCCTACCAATATGATCATTCTGAAAGGCCAAGACATAGATGTCATTTTGGGTATGAATTGGTTGGCCAAGCATAAAGCAACACTCAACACTGATCAAAAAACCATCAGGTTGAGTCATAATCAAGAAGAAATTCTCTTGCCCCTCCCCATTCCAAACAAAACTACTAGCAGAGTTTACGAAGTCATGGTACCGGAAATCAAGGATATTCCGGTAGTATGCGAGTTTCCTGATGTCTTTCCCGAGGATTTGCCGGGATTGCCACCTGAAAGGGATGTAGAGTTTGTAATTGAGTTAAAGCCCGGTACGGCTCCCATTTCTCGAAGATCGTACCGTATGCCTCCGAATGAGTTGGCAGAATTGAAGATTCAATTACAAGATCTTCTTGAGAAAGGATTCATCCGGCCGAGCTCGTCACCATGGGGTTGTCCAGCCATATTCATCAAAAAGAAGGATCAAACCTTACGGATGTGCGTGGATTATCGACCCCTGCATGAGGTCACTATCAAGAACAAGTACCCTCTTCCGAGGATTGACATCTTATTTGATCAACTGACTGGGGCGAGGGTATTCTCCAAAATTGATCTCAGGTCGGGCTATCATCATATCCGTATTCGGCCCGAGGATATACCAAAAACCGCATTCACTACACGGTCTGGGTTGTTTGAATATCTTATGTCTTTTGGGTTAACAAATGCTTCGGCCCACTTCACATATTTGATGAACTCGGTGTTCATGCCCGAGCTAGACAAGTTTGTGGTGGTCTTCATTGACGATATTTTAATATATTCAAAAAATGAGGAGGAGCATGCTCAACATTTACGGATCGTGTTAACGCGCTTGAGGGAACATCAGTTATATGCCAAGTTCAGCAAATGCGCATTTGGCTGGAGGAAATTCAGTTTCTGGGACATGTTTTATCTGCCAGAGGGATTGCGGTAGATCCCAACAAAGTCAAGGACATTTTGGAGTGGA